>CAUOFW020009580.1:21441-31812 GCA_963454935.2 Ilex paraguariensis | reverse complement strand
TGTGTGTGTGAGAGAGAGAGAGAGAGAGGCGCTTGTGGGAAAATGAAAGGAGTGGAGAAAAGAAGAAAAAAAAAATTAAAAGATGGGTGAAGGAGGATAGGATGGAGAGGTCTCATCGTGCTTGGGGGCTAGAGGTTTTGCATAAAGAGGGAGGGGGCTGACAGCTTGCGTGTGTCAGGCCTGTGTATTGGGGTGTACAGAGTAACGTTAAGAGGGAGTAACGTTAAGAGGGAGGTGATGGGTGTGATAAGATGGTTTTGAGGAGGAAAATGTGTAGGATAAAAATTCAAATGCTCTTTTATTTTATTATATAGATATTTAACCATTATTTTCAAGGAGTAGTAGGAACCCTTGGGACCTCGCAAGGAACCAAACTCATTTACTAACCCTCTATCTCGGTCTTTTCGTGAACAAATAGCGAGAACCCATGGAACCTCGTGAGGAACCACATCCATCCACTACGGGTAGTAGAAAACCTTGTAATCTCTTGAGTTAATAAACTTGTCTATAAACGTTAGGTATATTCAAGTTCATCAAACCATGCAAGAAATCAAATTCAACACCTCGAAGTAATTTGTAATCCAAACTATGAGATCAAATCATGCCTTTGAAATCCGAACACAAAATGTGACAAACATTTTAGACAAATGTAAATCGAGCAAGAATATAGTGAAAAACATGTATGATATAGTAAATCAAATATTCATAATAAGTCTTTGTCCATTAAAAGTCTAAGGTTTGAGAATTTACAACAAGTAGTGTAAAAATTAGGTATTTTCCAAAAAAAAGTATCATAAGTTTCAATGGAACCTGATGGCGTAAAAACTCAAAGTGTGANCAACAAGTAGTGTAAAAATTAGGTATTTCCAAAAAAAAAGTATCATAAGTTTCAATGGAACCTGATGGCGTAAAAACTCAAAGTGTGAAATGAATGCTTGAGCTGAACAATAGTGCATGAATGATCAGTGTAGGAGAAATCGATCTGTGGTTTAGCCTAATGACTTTGTCAAATGCTATAGTAAATGTAGAATAAAGGTAAGAGCTACAGAACAAGTCAAAAAACATAGATTATAGTGGTTCACCAGTTGAAGAGATTGGCTAATTCACTTTAATGGAGTCTTTTGCTCCTTGGGAGGTTTTCATACTTCTCTGCCTTTGTTAGAACCTCAGCTATGAAAGCATGATGGTTTTTGGGAAATATAGAACAGGAGGTCCTTCGATTGAAGGCCTAGACCAGCCATGGGATTGAAGGCCTAGACCAGCCATGAATGCTATCAAGGCAACCTTCTTATAAAGCCCTTCCACTTTAAGAGATTATGGGTTAAATCTCTTCACGTAACTCCTCAAGGACTCATTAGGCTCTTACTTAATAGTCAGAAGGAGGTAGGTGGGCTTCATGTATGTCCTCACCCTAGTGAAATGTGTGATGAACTACACTGAAAGCTCTCTTAAGGACGAGATCAAAGCTGGTGCTAATCTGTTGAACCAAGCAAGAGCTGAGCCCTTTAGTGTGATGGCGAAAGCTCAACAACAAAGAGGGTCTTGACACACAAGATCAAATGCATCGATCTAGGGAATTTTGAACTTTGGTGGAAGAATAAAATACAAAACTTCTGTTGTGACTGGCGACTCCGTTTGTTGAACCAAAGCTTCCATAGCGACTAGAACTTAGTTTTTGATGACCTCTTTTTCACCTTTCTCAACTTGTACTGGATTTCTCTGAAGCATTTTTCCCAGAATTGATCCATGGTGTTCTGCTGTGGGGGAGGTTGTTGATTTCCTCTCCTTTCCCATGCAACTCTACTTTGTTCCTCATCTCCAACTCCTTCCTTATGTGGATGATGACAGATGTTTTCCCTAGGGGATTCTGAGGGTTTAAAGGATTCTAACCCGGTAGAGGGAGATTCTGCTAAACTAGTTGAGGATTTCGAGCTTCAATGAGGGCGATTATCTTCTTGTTTTGCTTGAGAAGGAGGAGGTGTTTTTTTAGTAGATTTTTACTTCATCTCAAGGAAGTGGGTTCACTATTGGGGAATTCAATGGAGGAGGAGTAGGGATTCTCTGTTGGCTTTCAATAATTTGGCTCATACTTCAAGATATGACTGTCAAAAACAGAGAAGTGAGATTTAAAGAAAATGATGAAAATCGTTCCCATATATGGCACTAACTGATGGCGTAAGAACTCAAAGCGCAAAACAAATGCTTAAGTTGAGAATCTCAGGGCTTAGGAATAGTAGTGTGTGAGTGATCAGTGTAGGAGGAATCGATCTATGGTTGAGCCTGATGGCTCTATAAAATGCTACAGTAAACGTAAGACAGAGGCAAGAGTTGCAGAATAAGTGAGAACACCTAGATTATATTGCTTCACTAGTTGAAGAAATTGGCTAATCCACTCTAATGGAGTCTTTTGTTATTTGAGAGGTTTTTTATTACTTGGAGAAGAAGATAGGGATTACAATTGCAAAGCTNAGAAATTGGCTAATCCACTCTAATGGAGTCTTTTGTTCTTTGAGAGGTTTTTTATTACTTGGAGAAGAAGATAGGGATTACAATTGCAAAGCTTACAATTTGTATGCCACGCTTTCTTGTGTGAAGGATTGCCTTTGTATTTATACCCATATGTGGGATGGTTCTCACATCACCATCACATGGTCACATGGTAACATGGTCCCCAGTTGTGTAAGATTTTATTAGGGGAATATTTGGTTGTAAGAGACTATATTCCCTAGGTATGACGTGGTCTTCTAGAATATGTTAAAGTGGTATTAAGACTTCTTACTAAGTCTGGATAAGCTGCGATCTTCCATGGTTATGAGAGGTCATACTGCTTAGTTCGACATCTTGTTCCTCTATATAGCTCGTGTATAAAAGAAATCGTTATGTTTTTCAGACTTGAGCTGGAAATGTTGTACTTCCTCATGATAAATGTAGTATGACGTGGATACCTTTATCTAAAGTCGTATATAGACAAATCGGACACCTTTGTCTAAGGTCATACAAGGATGACCTTGGCACTTTCCCTAAAATTGGGTGTGTAGTTGGAGGTCAAAAGACAGATCTTGTTTATTGGTTATCACACCCCCACCCCGGATCACATAAGGTGGGCGGCGGACCGGCCACCAAAGCCTTAACCAACTAACCCTGTGTATAATAAATGTAAAATATAGCGAAAGACAAATAATAAAGTGATCTAATTCATCGACCTAATGAACACCAGAGGAATAAACTAAACATCACTAACATCATTATTAAACTCATGAAAAACAATAACTAAATTATAAGGTTCACTACTCTAAACATTAGCAACATTATTCCCAAAATAATTAAATATTTGTCTCAATATCATAAAAGACATTTATTCTTGAAGACCTACAATAAAATAAATCTTCAATTCTTTTACTCTTTTGTCTATCCAGGGACTTACTCCTCACCCTGATCCTCATTTGAAAAATATTAAATATTTGGATGAGCATAATTGCCCGTGAATAGCTACCCCCTCTAATTAGGTGTGAAAATAAATCTCACATTTTATATACAAAAATAAACTTTGTTATATACATAAGTACAACAAATTGTACCGCAATCACTTCCCATAATCATGTAAACAAAATAATCTCATGATCATAAATAAATTTATAAAAGAAAAGACTTTTATAACTCAAACACTCACTCATTTTCACAAATAACTTTATAAATGAAAGACATTTATAACTCAAAACACTCACACACACATTCAGTTTCAAATACATTTGTCAAATCACGTTTGTTACCATTAGTTTGGTAACTGACCATATTTTTTGTCATCACTAGCCTGGTAACTGGTCTCATCTCTTGTCATCACTAGCCTGATGGCTGACCCTGTTTCTTGGTATCACTAGCTTGGTAACTGGCTCTTATGTGCATATCCATTTACCAACTGTGCCGATATACAATCTTGTTATCATTTAGAATTGGTAATCCAGTCCCTGTCTCATAAACATGATTTTCACACACACCAAAACTATAGTTTTAGTTGTAACACACACAAAATTTCTCTTTCATCATTAAAGTAATGATATAAAATCATACCACAAATTTTTTAAAATTCACATGTATAACAGTTCATAATTGTAAAATATTTAATTGTAACCTCAAACATCAACACATATATCATGTATATGAAAAATCCATACGCACGCACCCATACATTTAGTATAGAAAATCCTCTCAAAAAAAGTAATAAATTACTCACCTTGATTCCCAAAATCCAATTCAAATCTCTCTTTTCCAACCTCAATGCAGTCACCACCTAATTCAAAATAACATAAAACAATCAATCTCTATTCTTAGTTTCATCATTCCGCGATTCTATATTTAATTTATATATTTCCTACCCATTGATATATATATATATATATATACTTAATATACTTTTTACATATAACTATCCTTTTTAATATGAGGTAATAGAGTATAGAAGTAGTATGGGCCATTCAAAAAAAGTTTTTAAAGTTTTGGGATCAAATAAAATTTTTTGAAATTTTTGAGATCAAAGTGTAATTTTCTTTAAAAACTAATTTTTCTTTATTCAGGCCTACCATAAATTTTCTAAAATTCTATTCTTCTAACTTACCAAGTAAAACAATGATTAAAATTAAGTTTAGAAGAATATAGGGGTCAAAATAAAGCTCTTTGAAACTAAAGGAGAGCTTTCTGTAATTTCTGAAATCCACCTTCTTCACCCACCGCACCTGCAACTTTTCTTCCTTCTTCCCCTTTGTTTTCTGTTTGCTTTTTAAGACATTAAATAAATTCTTTAAAAGCCTCAAAAACAATAAATCTCTACTAAGTCTAAAAAAAAACTTAAATTAATAACTTACAATAAAACTCATTTTTATATTCATCAATATATATAAGTATTCATTATCACTATTTTATGATAACCCTATTACCATGTAATTGAATAAATTACAAAACCCACCAAATAATTAATGAATTCATACTTTCAATGAAAATATATATGGGTAACAGAAAAAAAATGTAAATTATATCTCTTTCCAATGGTAGCATATACAACTTCTCTCAAAATATATTTAAAAATTTTCTTTCTATTGGTATTTCCTCAAGAGACACTCCCTCGTTCTGTGCATCAATAATACTAGCAATATGTCTCTGAAAATCTTTCCTCACCTCGTTTTCGAGCTTCCACTCATAGAGTTAATACTAGAGATTAAATAAATCATGTTCCTTTAAAACTAAATTTGCATGACTCTCTTTTCAAAACAATCAACTATCACATATTGTGTGACTAACCAACTCATAATTAATATCACATCAAAACCCCTAAGGTCTAAGAAACTCAATAAACTAGTAATTGTTGTTCTGCAATATAGACCCTACACTTTGGGTACACGATATCTCCTCATTCAAAACCACCTGTAGAAGTTGCTATGATCAAATCAAACTCAAGTGTTTTGAGTTCCACACCCAATCACATTGCTACCCTAGGAGACACAAAAGAATATATAGACCCTAAAATTCCATTAGTGTCAGTCACATTTCTTACAACACCCTTGTCGTCCCATTTTGCAACTATATCTTGTTTGTACAAAATACCAAGCAAATTAACTTGTCTTAGTCACTATACAAATCATTCTATTAACTATTAACATCATTCTACTAACTATTAACATTATTCTACATCCCTCGAACTAAAATCGATAAAAGCCTACACAACCATTCAGATCCAGCTTAATCCTCTGGTAATTCATAAACCTAGGCTCTGATACCAAACTTGTCATACCCCCACCCTAGGATCACATAGGGTGAGCAGTGGACCGACCACCAAGGCTTTAACCAACTAACCCTGCGCATAATAATTGTAAAATACAAAGAAAGACAAATAATAAAGTGATTCAGCTCATCAACCTAATGAACACCAGAAGAATAAACTAAACATCACCAACATCATTATTAAACTTATGTAAACAATAACTAAACCAAAAGGTTCACTACTCTAAACATGAGCAACATTATTCTCAAAATCATAAAAGACATTTATTCCTAAAGACCTACAATAAAATAAATTTTTAATTTTTTTAATCCTTTGTCTATCCAGGGACTTATTCTTCCCCCAGATCGTCAACTGAAAAATGTTAAATGTTTGGATGAGCATAAAGACCCATGAATAGCTACCACCTCTAATGAGGTGTAAAAATAAATTTCATATTTTATATCCAAAAATAAACTTTGTTATATACATAAGTACAACAAATTATATCTCAATCTCTTTCACATAATCATGTAAATAAAATGATCTCATGATCATAAATAACTTTACAAAATAAAATACATTTATAACCCAAACACCCACTCATTTTCATAAATAACTTTATAAATGAAAGACATTTATAACTCAAAACATTTACACACATATTCAGTTTCAAATATATTTGTCAAGTCTTGTTTGTTACCACTAGCTTGGTAATTGGCCTCATCTCTTGTCATCACTAGTTTGATGACTAGCCCTGTCTCTTGTTACCACTAGTTTGATAACTGGCCTCTCTGTGCACATCCCTATACCGATCACGCCAATATACAATCTCGTCACCATTTAGACCTGGTAACCTAGTCCTCATCTCATAAACATGATTTTTACACACACCAAAATTGTAGTTTTAGTCCTAATGCACACAAAATTTTTCTTTCATCACCAAAGCAATGATATAAAATAATCCCACAAGTTTTTCAAAATTCACGTGTATAACAGTTCATAATTGCAAAACATTTAATTGCAACCCAAAACATCAACAAATATATCATATATATGAAAAATTCACACACATACACCCACACATTTAGTATAGAAAATCCTCCCAAAAGAAGTAGTAAACTTCTCACCTTGATTCCCAAAATCCAATTCAAAGCTCTCTTTCCCAACTTCAATACAATCACCACCTAATTTAAAATAACATATAACGATCAATCTCTATTCTTAGTTTCATCATTCTGCGATTCTATATTTAATTTACATACTTTCTACCCCATTGATATATATACTTAATATACCTTTTGCATATAACTATCCTTTTTAATATGAGGTAATAGGGTATATAAGTAGTATGGGCTGTTCAAAAAAAGTTTCTAAAGTTTTGGGGTCAAATCATAATTTTTGAAACTTTTTGAGTCAAACTGTAATTTTCTTAAAAAACGAATTTTCTGTTTTCAGACCTGTCATAAATTCTCTAAAATTCTATTTTTCTAACTTACCAATTAAAACAATGGTTAAAATTAAGTTTAAAAGAATATAGGGATCAAAATAAAGTGTTTTGAAACTAAAGAAGAGCTTTCTATAATTTCTAAAATCCATCTTCTTTACCCACCAAAAGTTGCAGGTTCTGCAACTTTTCTTCCTTCTTTCCCTTTCTTTTCTTTGCTTTCTAAGACATTAAATAAATTCTTTAAAAGCCTTAAAAATAATAAATCTCTACTATGTCTAAAAAAAAAAAACTTAAATTAACAACTTACAATAAAACTCATTTATATATTCAACAATATTCTTCACCTCGAACATATACATATATATATATATACCATGTAATTGAATAAATTACAAAACCCACCAAGTATTTAATGAATTCAAACCTTTAATGAGTCCAATCCTTTTTTTTTTTTTGTCTCTTTCATTCTTTTTTCTTCCTTCCTCTTCTTTGTTCACTGGGCAGCCCCTCCACAAGCCTTCTCACTAATAAAAAACCCTAAAAACCTAAATAAATTTATATATATACAAAGAGTTTGACTTATCCAACAATACTATCCTATTTAAACCACGTATAGAATAGTCCTAATAGGTCTTTATAATTATCTGATATTTCCCCCTACACCAAAAAAAATTAAATTATCTCCACTGATCTCCGAATCATATCCATAAGCTCAAAAGGATAGACCCCAAGCCAAACAAAAGTTTAAAACTTGTCAAATCCAACTTTTTCACTCTTGTTTTTATTATTGTTATTGATATTTCATTTTTTTTTTACTTCGGGTATTATATTGGCTCCTGCTACAAACGAGACAGCCCTCTGCTTGATTCTGGTATTATTTTTGGTATCATCAGAATCCAAGATCAACACAAATCCATTATATTTGTAATGAATATTAGTTAAAAGTTAAATATTTATAGTCCTAGCCTCAACGATTAGAAAAAAGGAGTGAAAATCCTACCTCAATGCAACAAGAATTGATTCGTTATGTGTTTTTCTCTTTCACTTGCTAATCTCAAAATTTTTTGACCTGATCTTCTGCTCTTCCTTCTATTTCTTTTCTCTGTGTCTTGCTAAGATTTCTAGGATTGGAATATATGAAAAACACACCAAGAACTGATCCAATGGCCTTTATACATAAAAAAAAATCGGAAGAAACAGCGCACTAAAAAATGCGTCTATCATGTGTATGCTCGTGTCCAAAATGTCAGACATACGTCGTCCGGACACAACTCATGCGTTCGAACGAAGGTAAGTTACTGTCCAAAACATCAGACACGCGTCTGGACGGAGCTAAGTTAATGTCTAAAATGCTTTTGTGCAAAACCTAGCCTCTGAAAAAACTTTAGAAAATTACTTAATCACTTTTTCTAGAACTAATTACTTCAAAAATATCATTTTTTTTTCCAAAAAACCTAAATCGTGCAACACCAAATTACACAGTTCATTTTCTTACCTCACCTTAGACTTCCTAGAGCTCCTTTAACTATTTAAACATTATATTTAATACTACATTCTCTAATTTAAATAAATACACGGAGTCTTGCAATCTTGTTTTTGTCAAGTTAGGTTAACTTGGTTAGTGATTTGAGTCTTGTTGGCATCATTTGAGGAGGACATTGGAGTGTACAGTTAATATAACCATCAAGGTCATAACCTTTAAGGAGATGAATGAATTGGGATGGCCAAAGAAAATAGTTTTTGCGATTTATTTTGATGGAAACAAGATTGTTGATATTTGATATTTCTGGATGTGAACACAACAAAGTAGAGGCATTGTTGTTGGAAGGAGAAGAAGAAAAGGTTGACAAAGAAGCCATCGGAAAAGGGAGTGAAGGAGGGAAAGAGAAGATGGTCTATAAAAGCTGTGATGCCAAGGTTTACGATGTCAAATATGTTTTGAATTCTCACCACTTTTTGTGAGCGTAAAACGTTTATTTTATTTATTTATAGTTTGTGTATTTTTTCTTTAATATCTTCAGTTGTAATTAACCACCCTGATGACTTTAAATAAACAAAATTGGGTCCCTTGAGAGAACAAACTCTTAGTTAATGAACAAGAATAAAAATAGAATGCACTATAAAATATCTTGTAGTCAACAATAAAAAAAAAAAATTGGATAAAAAAAAGTCTATTCCACTTCATTCTCAAGTTCTCTCCAAAATCACTAAAGTAAACAAACCACCAGAAACCAATGATGTGTTGCATGCCACAACCTTCAAACTTTTATACTAATATTATCAGTTGTGACTTTGACATTGATATTTTAATCACATTTCTTATGCGATTAACCTCATTTTTTTTTAAAGGTTTATAATTAACCTTTTTTATTCATTTTTTTGTTTGCAAATATGTTCTATACTTGTTTTTAACCCATCTATATTTAATCAATTTTTAAGTATCAAATATGGTGTAATCACATTATTTTTACCTATTAGAAGACAAAGTAAAACTTATATAGTGTGTTCACTCTAAAACATATTTCTAGCCTTATCAATGGCTATATGTATACAAAAGATTACATGACTGAAGGCAAATATTTTATCTATAACAATATGGATCAAGATCCTTAGTGATATGTTTTCTCTTCAAAATTTTTTTTTTTGGCGGGATCGTCTATCATTAATGAGTGAGTGACTCATTATTATACAATGAACATCACTTGAATGAATGATATGCCATCTGCCAAAAAAAATTAAAGAAAAAATATATTAAAATAGATCTCACTCCAGTAATGGAACCTAAAGTCAAGTCTAATTAGCCTAAAGTCAAGTCCAAGATATTAGCCTAGAAATCAAGATATCAAATCTATCTAAAATTAATTTGAAGTTATGACAGGATTCTATCTAAGATTAATTTCACATTATAGTCTCAATGTATTAAAAGTCCAATGAAACTCTTCTGCTAGTTTCCGTTATTTTTTTCGTCAAAAGACAACTCATTGACATTACCGAAAAAACTAATGGAAAGATAACAAAATGGTCACATTTTAACACTTTTAATATATTGATGGTGTAATATGAAAAATTTATTCTTTGAAGTTATAAAGTGAGAATCTTTAAATAGATACAAAGTGCAATTTGTCCTTTAAATTTTTATGCAAAAAACAGTTAAAATTACAAAAAAAAAAAA
>CAUOFW020009580.1:2372-12986 GCA_963454935.2 Ilex paraguariensis | reverse complement strand
CTGTTGATTTTTTTTTATGGAGTCTAGTTTGTATATGTGATCCGGATGATGACCCGACCCGAAGTAATGTTGTGTGATTTTTTAATGAAAAATTTTCTGAAACTTAGTCCATGGAGCGAAGGCTTGGGCCGATAGGCCCAAGCCGTAGTGCTCATGGACAAGCCTCGTGGGGGTTCAGGGGCAACGCCCCTGAGGAAAATTTTTTGTGCCCGTTATACAGCCCAGTGCGTAAGACATATAAACCCTGTTGTTTTGGTGATTAGGGTTAATCGTAGATTGTACAGCCGCTCTCTGTATTCAACTCTCTCAATAGTAAAATCCCTGCAACTTCGCGGACGTAGGCAAATTGCCGAACCACGTAAAATCTGTGTTTTGTTCTTTTTTTGTTTCTTATTGCTTTATATTCTTGATTTGTTCTTCGATTGTGTGTGTTTGTTAGTGAATTTAAATCGTGTTAAATCCCAACAGTACCCACTTCCCATAGTCCCTCTCCCTCATACTCAACGCCAACAACCCCTCAACAATCGAACAACGGCAATAGCCCAAACCCCATACCCACTTCTAACAATCCTTTGCATCCAAACTAAATCTGGCAGTCCTTCCAACATCCATACCAATTCTAGTGGTCCCCTCATCCCAACTCCAACAATTCTCCACCCCCCACCAAACAAGTAAATTCGAAAACAAAAAGACTCTTTCGTCTATACAACACACAATCAAACAATATTTAAACGAGATTCATCCAAAAATTGACACCAACACCACCTCCAAATTTCAATGCACATCGTAGCCGTCGTCGCAAACACCAACACTACTACCCCAAAACTTGTTAGGGAGGTGCTTCAATTTTGCTTAGGTGAAGGGGTTGTTGTAGCATGACCAAAACTTTAAGAGGATATTTTGTAATTAACCGTGATAATTATATCATGCAAATGGGGTATCAAATCTTAATGCCATCCATTATTCCAAAAATTGATACGAAAGTTATCGAAATAATCTTATTAAATTAGAAATATATTTTTTTAAAATTATAATAAACAAAAAACTTGCTTAAAAAACAAGTATACACAACAAGCTAAAAAACAATTATACACAACATGAATATGATTAGAACAACGTGACAAAGACCAGCTAGTGGCCCTACACACTATCACCCTTTTGCTGTGTTAAGTGTCTTAGCCAAAATCTTGGTTTGGTGGTAATATTTAGTCTATAAAAAGTACTTAACATTTTAAATTATCAAAAAAAAAGTACTTAACATTTTGACAGACAAGAAAACTCACATCCGTTTTATAATGGGGTCAAAAATAATAAATAAATAAAAACAAGTGTTCATAGATACTGTTTTGAATTTCATTGAATAAGACAAAAAAAAATTAAAACAATAATATAACCCTTGTCCACTTTTTTTCTCCACCTCTTTTCTCTCTCTCTCTCTACCCTTTTTCTTCTACAACCAAAAAGTCTAGTTCTTCTTGCCATAACATGTGGATTTTCCAAATCTTTGTCCTCCCCCACCTTCTATGACTATGGTGGTTGACAACTTTGATTATTAACAGCTGGTGACGATTCTTTTCATGCTAAAAAGCATGAGCGCTCTCTCTCTCTTTCTCTCTCTCTCTCTCTCTCTCTCTCTCTCTCTCTCTCTGTGTTGTCTGTGTGTGTAAAGGGGCACCTTCGAAGCCACACCAAAACTCCCATTCAACCATCCCATTTCATGACTCTTGAGATGGTGTGTCTAGTTTTCTCCTTTTAGTGCCAGGACTGTTATGTGAAGAATTTGGACATGACCCAACTGTTCTCTCATCACTTTTATAGCTCAAGCATGCAGCCTCCAACACCCCAATTGGGCTGTGGGGTAGTGACAGGACAGAGGAAATAGCCGCATTTGTAATTGTGGACCCACTGATCAATGTCAAATGTTGTATCAATTCAAGGCACTTCAGTACTCTGGCCTGCAAACCACGCAAACAAAACAAATCACAATTCATAAAACCATTCACCAACTTGGTAGAGATAGAAGGTGAAGAGGAAACCCACATTACTAAAAAGTTACTTTTTGATATTGTGCCCAAGTTAGCATAAAATAAAGGTGAGATTATAAGTCAAAATGGTAAATTTACCGTACAATTAGATGGTTTGGAATCGATCTCAAATTTTTTCAGCCCCAACTTAACCATTGGTATTATAACTCGACTCAAATTGAATCGAAATTTCATCATTATTGGGTAATATCCTCATAATGCCAAAGAGCAGAAGAAAGTTTGTCCTGTCTAGAAATTATTTGTGTGGGAACCACAAAAGTTACCTTCTCTACATGTATGAAACAAGGCATTGCCTTATCAATGTCTGTGGGTTGTATTTCTCCTGAAACAGACATGGCCACTGCTGCAGCAATTTCAGAAGGCTTGAATTCCAAGAAGTCAATACCTGCATTCAATTCCCACCCAGCACTGAATCAAACACTACAAAGATTTTAGGACCAAAATAAATATCTTAGACCCAAAACAATGCAGAATATCAATGCATACAGACACATAAGATTGAAGAAAAGACCTTTGATTGTGCTTAATATGACTTGAATTGATCTAGAAAGCAAAGGTCCTGAAGAAATTTCATCACTATTGATCTTTCTGAGGAAGTAGTCAATGAAGGAACAGGGAGTGCACGCTTGCATTCTCCACTTCAAGGTGCTCAACACCAGAAGCTCCATTCTTTGTATAGTTTTACCTTCAAACACAAACTTGGGTTCTCCCACCTGAACCCATATCACCAGAGAACTTGAAATAAGCAAGAAATTGTACCAAAAAATTAGGATTTATCAAACACTTAAATGCAATAACTGTTAAACGATCTTGATGCTAATTATCTTCACCTGTAAATCCACCGTGAGAGGCACTTCTATCTCCTCCACTTTGGTTGCTAGTGACAAACTGGCCACAGCTAACAATTGTGCTGTCCAAATTTTTCCTTTCTATGTACCGCAGAAATAAGCAACAACCAAACATAGAGACACAATCAGCATTGTAACACAACATACCAAAGCGTAGATAGTAAATAAAGTTAGGTTCAATGTTCTGAAGTTACAGGCAGTTCATAGACCGATAAGAATCGATCCAAGTAATTCATTGATAGACAAAAACTCAAAGCCCCAAAGTCGTAATAAGCATGAGCCTGTTGAACACACAACATGAAAGCAATATCAGAATCAATGAGTACAAAAGATTTATGAAACAATTTCCATAAAAAATGAGTGAACCATTGAACAGAAATCAGAAGGAATAAAAGGGAAAACACAATTTTAATTCAGGAAAGCAAACTATGTGCATCAATGAGTCAGCAACTGGTCAAAAGGATGTACCAAAAGAAAAGATGAAAAGAATAAATGTAAACACCATCAATCCATCATCATCCAAATATGAGCATCATTTAATACAACAAAATTTAATCCGGAAAGGAAAAAAACACACCAAAGGAAGAAAAAAAAACCCCTTTTTTAGAAATCAATTCAAATTCGATGGGAAAATCAAATATCTTCTTGTAAATCACTGTAAAATCAATAGGAAAATCAACATTTATTAGAACACAAATAGAATATGATGAATCAAACAACAAAAACAATGTTGATCAATGTGGGATGAAATCTAAGACCCATTTTGCCAGACATTATCTCCTACCACAAAAAAATAAAAATAAAAAGGCAATATAACCGTAGAAAATCCTTTAAAAATTGATTAAACAGGCAAAAACCAAAAAAACCAGTTTGAGAAAACTAACCCACCCACCTTCCAAATCCAATCAAGTGCCTCTCTTCTCACTCTCAAGTCCAAATCCCCACGTCTCAGTCTCTTAAGGTAATCATCTTTGGGCAAATGCTCCTTTTCTCTCTCAATCATCAAACCAAAACTATCTTCATTAAGAGACGGCAAAACAATCAATGAGTCTGATCTAACATTGGTAAACCCCAAATTTGGATTAATGGTTGGATGGTTGTGGTCATCTGTGGCTGTAGAACCAAAATCATCAAAGCACAATTGTTCGTTTTCCGTACATAGAAGGTTTGAGGCTGCACAGCCAAAACTGTGGTCTGCCATCAAAACAAACATCAATGTGCTCTGTAAAACCGTACCAAAATCGCATCACAATGAGATTGGTAAGAAAGTATTTATAACAGATTCTTGCATGTAAAAATCATCATTTTGATCTAACTATTGTTCTGAGAGAGAGAGTGTCAAAGGAAGCCTTGAGAGAGAGAGAGAGAGAGAGAGAGAGAGAGAGAGGTGTGGTTGGAGAGTGTTGCAAAGAGAGAAGCTTTATGTAGGAGATGAACATTTGTGTTTAGGGTACTGGAGAGATTGAGGGAGAGAGAGAAGGCCGTGGATTCGTGGATACATACACAAAAAGGAAAGACAACAAGCAAAGGAAATAAAGAAAAAAGAAACCAAATAAAAGCCAAAAATATAGGAGGGTATTTATAATATATTATAGAAATAAAAACGTATTTTGGAAAACGAATAAATCATTTCTATCTTCCAGGCAACAGATAAAATTGATTACTTATCAAAAAAAAAAAAAAAAAATGCCAGAGTGGGCTCTGTTACGAACATTCCAAATCTCCCATTGTTGCCAACATTACCCTCTGTAATTTTTGGAGGTTGGTGGGGTAGTGAAAGAAAGACACTGATGATGTAATTATGATATTAATGAATTAGAGAGATTTCATATTTAATTGGTTCATTCGTGGATGAACCTGTACTAAAACTTGATACCATTTTATTTTATTTTATTTTTTTGTGAAATAATATTACAGGGAGAAAAAAAATGAGTTTCAAATCCACGATGTTAAGATTTAATAACGGGGTGGCTGTAATTTGGTTAACCATAATCTGAGATAAATGATTTTTAACCTTAACCCTAATGTTTGCCATTATTTTTAGTAGGTCTCATTAGCTATTTTTTTTTTTTTTGGGTGGGGTTCAACCAAGATGGGCGGGAGGAAGTTAATGAAATATAACCCAAGGCCACACTAGTTACTTATGCAAACTTTTTCGGTTTTATTTTAACTTACTAGGTTTTATTGTGTAGCTTAAATTTTGGTATAGATGTCGGTATATCTCTTTTTTTATTTAATACTCTAACATTCTAGTCACTTTAATACCACATACTGAAGTAATAAAGAGAATGCGACATGATAACGAGCCGACAAATCAAAAATCTCGTGTTATCATAATTAAATACTGTTGTTATCCACTTTATTGTTACTCAATTATATAGCTATGTTACCAAAGTCATTCCTATTCATATAAACTCATTTTGCACGAATTAAAGAGATCAGACATATCCCTAATTATAGTGAATGAGAGGGCAACCGGGAGAATTAAGGTTTGTAAAAGTATCCAACATAGCATTTCGTATTGCTAACAATAACAACACCAACATAAAAGCACTCCTCCAAGATTCATTTAACACATTGTTGAAAAATAGTACTAACCAATTTACCACACAGGATGAAGGCCAAAACACCATGAATCAATCATTTTTGGAAGAAAAGAAGACCAACCAAAACTTCAATCAACTGATAATAAAGATGAATTATAAATTTTAAACGTTCTGAATTTGAATATTGACAATTTATTGGGACTACAACATGAGAGAATTATCTCTCATAAGTGTTCTAACCTCAACATGAATAGTCTGTCTTTAATCAAGTGAACACAAATTCATCGAAACATCCTTGGTGGTTAAAAAAAAAGTTAAGACTATCCAAAATACCACATAAGATGAAGGCCCCTACGACACCATGAATCAATCATTTTGGGATGAAAAGGGGACCAACCAAAACTTAGGCTGCATCTGGAAAAAAGTTCACTACTATATCACTTTTGTTCTAATGAGACTATGTTACGTGTAAAGATTTCTTACTTAATTGTTTTATGTTATTTTATTATTTTGACAATCACAAATAAATCAAATTAAAATCTATAACTTAATATTAATTTTTAGAATGGTATTAAAAAATCTTATGTAAAATATAAGGATAAATATGTAAAAGTATTCNATTTTTGTTTTTTTTTGTTCCAAAAAAATAGAGTAGAGAGGCAAATTGGACTCTTTATTTTAAAGAATTTAAATAAAGAGTTCATAAAAAAATAAATTTTAAAGATTGACTCTTTAAAATAGAGAATTAAATTGAGAATAGAGAATCTGTTAGAAATATTTACAGATTGCAGATTGCAGATTGCAGTCATGGCCTTCACTCATGGAGTTTGAAACCCATCCAAAAATTATCAACAACTAGAGGATAAGATTTTCCTCTATTAATACTGATTTAGGATGAAATAATTAAGTTATAGATATCTTTATCTTGTTTTAGAGAGATTAATTTTTAAACTTAAACGCACAACATATTGTTTAAATAGATAAAAACTCATTATCGATCGTTCCCAATCTGACATAATGAAAGAAATGCGAGCATAGACTGGTTGACAATGTATAAGTTGAATATCCTCTTGTGGTAGTTTCAAAACTCAATCGCATTCGAGTTAAATTTGGATCGAGTGCACATCAAAATACAAGTTATCTAGCTAATTAAACCAGAATCTACCGACTATATTTTCTCTGAAATTTAATGTTAGAAGTAAATATGTTGGGAGTCTTTTGACTATGATGGCTACCAAGAAATTTCCTAACCACAAATCAAATGTAACGTAGTTGATAGTTAGACCAGAATTATACATAATACGACACAAAGCCAATTTCAATGACACAAAATTAACAAAGATGATTGGGGAATAGATAAGAATCACTAACAGACCTNTAATACGACACAAAGCCAATTTCAATGACACAAAATTAACAAAGATGATTGGGGAATAGATAAGAATCACTAACAGACCTCAAGCTCAAGAGATTTATCTTTATCGTCACAAAGATAATTTAAAGGTCAGTCAAAATTTTTAAAATTTATTTAATGAATTGAAAGATAATTACACATTAAAATAAGGGGACCCAGTTAATCCTATTACTTCAAACTACTAAGTTTACCCCCAGTTATACCTATCTCATTAGTTATTAAGTTCACCTNCTCAAGCTCAAGAGATTTATCTTTATCGTCACAAAGATAATTTAAAGGTCAGTCAAATTTTTAAAATTTATTTAATGAATTGAAAGATAATTACACATTAAAATAAGGGAGACCCAGTTAATCCTATTACTTCAAACTACTAAGTTTACCCCCAGTTATACCCATCTCATTAGTTATTAAGTTCTCCCCATTTATACTCATTCATTTAAACTATTAAATATATGTCAAAAAAATCGAAACAAAAATAGTAATTAAAACAAAATTTCAATATTTCAAGGTGATTTTTATTATTTTGAGGTGTTTTGATCTATTTTTACCAATGTCTTTGGAATATTTTGAAGTGTTTTAAAATATTTTGGTATATTTCGACTAATATTTTAAAAAAAATTANTATGTCAAAAAAATCGAAACAAAAATAGTAATTAAAACAAAATTTCAATATTTCAAGATGATTTTTATTATTTTCAGGTGTTTTGATCTATTTTTACCAATGTCTTTGGAATATTTTGAAGTGTTTTAAAATATTTTGGTATATTTCGACTTATATTTTAAAAAAAATTGTTAATTTTTATTTTGTTTCTGAAATATTTTCGTTCCGAAATAACAAATCAAAACAAAATTTTGGTCATTACCTATATAGTGGGTTGAAATAAAATTAAATGAATTTAATTTTTTAATTAGTGAATGTAGATTGAGTGAATTTAGTAACTAATCTGATGGGTATAAATGAGTAAAACTTAGTGTGAGAAAGGAGATTTAAGGGGCGAGAAAAATCCAACATTAAAACAAGCATCATAATAATGTAATTACAATGACACTAGAATATAGACCCAATAAAAAGTGAAAAGAAAAAAATACCACGCACCATAATAATTAGGTCTACCATATTGACATATCATGTCCATATTAGGAGTTCTATGGTGTCCTTTCGAACTTGTGTTCGTCGCTCTTTGAGTTATTTGTTTTCTAACATAAATTCATCGTTCAAAAATTGTAACTCTTCTGATATCGGAAAAAAAATCTGAAGATTTTTATTCAATTACCACAACATCTATACAAAGGGGTAGAAAATGAAGAACTTTTAAGCAAATCAAAATGAAATTCAAAGCACTTAGGATACTGAATCTTCGTCAAGGTGGAAAAAACTTAAACTTATAGTTAAAAGAAACATGCACATTCTCTTTTAAAGATTACTTTAGCAACACAAATTTCTAACCCTTTTACTTCTCCCTTAGAGATGCTCTCTCTCCCTCTCCCTCTCCCCCCTGATGTTATTCACCTTTTCCACCACCCTCTTTTACAAGGGGTTAGCTCCCAAAAATTCTGGTTAGACCAAATACGAAGCACTTTTACTACAAGAATCGCATATAGTCACGTGTAGTTTACAACCTTCAATGGCAGCCTTGAATGTGAGAGAGATCGATGTGTTTGGTGCATGGGTGCACGCAAGAACAAAGCTCTTCTTGGACTTGCATGGTGGTCCAAACTCTGTGTTTTATATGTTTGTTTGAGATTCGAGCTCTCGAAGAGTGCCCTTTCAACTCCATTTTCTCTCTCTAGAACTGTGTCTTTCTCACTCTACAACGCCGTGCCTCGGCATCAAAACNGTTTGAGATTCGAGCTCTCGAAGAGTGCCCTTTCAACTCCATTTTCTCTCTCTAGAACTGTGTCTTTCTCACTCTACAACGCCGTGCCTCGGCATCCAGAACATCCGCCATGGCTTCTGCTCCTCCACCAGAAGCGCTGATGGCTTACATATAAAATAAAATTGTCTTTTGGTGGATCTCTACACTGGCTTCATTTGTCTCCCTCCTTTGGTACCACTTGCTAATACTAAATTTCAGTCATCAAGGAGAAAACAATCCAGTATTATGGTTTCATGTGCAGTCAATCACAAGTTTTAACTAAGATATATAACATTGAATTATTATTATTACTTTTTTGTGTTGAAAAACTTTTTTGAAGTAGGTCACATTGGACCCAACAAAAGTAACACCGGACACTTGCAATTAACTCGGGAGTTATCAACGAAAATCAAATATAAAACCTTCGAGTTTACGGTTCGCATACATTGAGTTCACTTCGCACTACTGGACAACCCGTGCAAATTATAATATTGAGTCTTGCTAATTCAAAATTTGTTTTAAACTAAGGCTATGCTTCTCATATTGGTGCCCCAAATCCTCCATACTAAATGGTGCGCACATTTCTCATTGTTAAATATTTAGGAGACTCACTTATATAATAGTGGTGAATTTGTTACCTCATTAGGTAAGTTAAGCATTGTTTAGCTCCGACCGACCCTCGTTATCGAAAAAAAAATTAGAGGATTTTCCAATTATTTATAAATTGGTGAGGACCCAAACCCTTCTTTTACATCCTCCCCACGCAAACCAATAGATTCTGTAGGAATATGTCACATGACCAAGCAAATGGTCTCCAATTATGACCATTTACCTTGTGCTATGAATTTCTCAATATGTGACCTCTCCATTCATCTATTAGTTCATTCACTTAGGTCCAGAATGTGGTGGTCTAAAAAATTACATATGATAGGTTTATAGTTTTCGCCTCATGCGACTAGAATGGACGGAATGTTGAAAAGAGAGTCCAACAACGCTAACCTATTGAAACTCAACTCACTTAAAAGCTTAACTATATCGGCAAATCAGGGTATATTAATAATTTTTTCCACAAATACAGAAACAAATCTGGGAACTTACCCAAAGAAAAAATTATTGAGAAAAATGAAAAGGAAAGTTGATAGGGCTGGGCTATAAGATAAGAGATGAGTGAAATGAGGGGAGAGATAAAACGCAAGTGCTGATGAAGGTTGGTCTCCAACTCTGTGCAAAGGTTCTCTTTAGTAGCATAAGACTAACATTGAAGGAAAATTGAGACCTGACAAAAATATGACATTTCAATTTTTTGCACCCGTGATCCGTCCCTTGAGATTGAAGCCATTAAGACCAGTTTTACCATAAAACGAATAGAGTAATAACTCTAGACCTCGTGCGCTAAGAAAACTTCATATTTTTGTATGTCTGTAACTTACTTCAGATCAAAAGTGTAAGTTCCAAAAAAGTCTAACTCTTATTTGATTTATGTCTCAAAAAATAGTTTTTGAAAATTGTTTATTAAAAGAGCTTTAAAAAACTGTTTTTTGTATTTTTTGGATCGCAAAACTTGTTGATTATATAATTTCAAAAACAGTTTTACGAAATAAAAAATAATAAAACTTATTTGGACAATAACATAGAAAATAATGAAAATAAAAATATAGTGGGGGTCACGGGCGGAGCCAACCTTGGGCTAGGGTGGGCACATGCCCCCCTCAATTTTTTTTTATTAATAGTAGACATGTATTTTTTTGAAATAAAATTAAGATATGTTTAAGTGTGTCCACTTTAATATTGTATTTTTCTAATATTGATTTGAATAAACTCTTATCCAAATGATTGTTAACTTTTTGAATAATATTATTGAGACCTAATTTAATGATCTAATATATTGTAATATTAAATATAACA
>CAUOFW020009569.1:111307-287375 GCA_963454935.2 Ilex paraguariensis | reverse complement strand
TTGTTTGGGTTGGAGAAAAATTTTCTACTGGACTTGTTTGTTCATTCTATGATACAAATTTTCAGATTTGGGTTTCGAAGAACATATTAACTTAGGTGAGCAAGTTGACTTTGAGGTGGCAGCAGATCAAGATGTGAATTTGGAAGTTGAGGATTGGAGAGTGATTTTCTATGTTTGGATTTTTTAGAGTTTATTGAACAATGTTGATGAATATTTCTTTAGTTAGTTGCAAGATATTGCTATGCTTTGGGATATAATATTAAGGAGTAATTTATGTTAAATTTTAGGATTTGTTTAGTTATTTATGTTGAATAATGGATGATTTTATTTATTCAATGGTTATCTTTGTATGGTCTCGCGAATTGATGGTGGATAGTTAGATCATGCCAAAATGTGGATTTGGTATGCAACAAAAAATGTAGATCTAAGAAGTTTACAAGAGGTTCATAAGTTCAGCCGATTATTCAGGTATGGTATGGAAGTTAATGACGGTTGTCATGGAAATTCCATCGAACATCTTGCGAAATTGGATGTTCACGTGAACAAAAATCAGCAACCTTCCTGTTAGAGCCTTGTTTTTAAGGAGGTGGTTAAAAAGGTGAAAGACAATAACGATGGAATAACTTCTTTGAATGTTGAAAAGTGAAAATTTTCTAAGGGTATGTTTGGTTAATAAGAAAAATATGATAGAAAGTAAAAAAGATAGAAGGTAAAGTGAAAGAAAATATATTTTCATGTATGCATTTGGTTAATATGAAAAACTTCTAAAAAAATTTTAAAACAATTTCATTCTGTTATTTGAAAGAAAGAAAAGTTATAAGAAATTTTTTCTAATTGTCTAACTTATCCTTAATTACTTTAACTCGGTCTAAAGAAGAAAAAAATATTTTTTATTATTCAAAATTTAAAAAATTGGCTCCCAACCTAATTTAAAGACAAGAACGGATTTGATCCTTAATCTCTAAACCAAATTATATGATTAATCTAATTTGTACAAAAAATTTTAAAATTAATAACAAATTGAATATTTTAAGAAAAACAAGAGTAAAATGAGAAGTTTTGTTATTGAACACAACTTTCTTGTTTTTTCTTGTGTTTTTTGCAAGAAAAAAAAATTTGTTAGATGTGAGAAAATTTAAGCATGGAAGAAAATTATTTTTTCTATTATTTTCTATTTCATGTTAAATAAACACATATAAAATTTTAATTTTTTTTTCTTGCATTTTCTAATACTAGTTGGTGCCCACGTGCATTGCACATGAGTCTTTTTAATCTATATTTTTGTTCTATTTTTTTTAAATCTTTTGTGATATGCATTTGGAGGCTTTTGCTTATAAAAGATTAGAAGAATGTGACAGTTACAAATCATATGGCAATTTATATTTTATCTCATTGTAATAAAACAAAGAAACACCAACATAAAAAATTTTAACGTAAACATACGAATTAATAAATTAAAAAATAAGCACTAATAAATTAAAATATAAAAATTAATAAACTAATTTCAATTATGCCGAATACTCGACCAACGACACCAATTTAATAAACTAAAACATAAGAATTAATAAACTAACCTCAGTTATGTCGAATACTTGACTTGCCACACTAACCTCTTAGAAAGCTGCTTCACATTAAATTAAGTGCCGCAGAACATAGGAATTAACGTAAACATAGGAATTAATAAACTAAAACATAGGAATTGATAAACTATCAATTCAGTAAAAACCTGGTTTGCACAATATTAGTTCAAAAATACTCCAACCAATTAAAAGTATATTTTTTTTTCATGTAAAAAGTAATCAAACAATGATTTAGAACATAATACCAGAAAATAGTTGAACATGCAAAGAACCGTACAAAATACTTCAAAACAAATATATGATTTAATAGTAATAGTAATAGTAATTGATACACTGACCTTTGCATTAACTTTTGGCTCTCACACTGAAATTAATTGGACACAGGCATCCTTCTTTTGTGAAGAAGCTCTTCCAGTTCCTTTTTTGCAGCTAGCTTGAAAATCTTTTAGAATTTTAACATGCTCGTTCAATTGTTTGATTATAGACCTACATGAATGGTTGGGTTTATCACCTAAAAATTACCAACATGTAGTATTAGAATTCTAATAGAGTTTGTAGAATTGAATGGAAAAGAAAGAATTTAGAGATAAAGTTTATCTACCTAATATTTTGATAAAGCTTATCTAGGTAATATTTTGATAAAATTTATCTATCAAGTCATAAAGATAAAATTTATCTAACTAATATTTTGGAAGTCAAATAGGAATGAAAGACTGAAAAATATGTCGGTATAATTTTATTTTTTTTTTGAACAAGCGGTATAATTGACTTTATAGTAATAATTAAGGGTGAAATAGGGAATCAAAAGTTTTTCACAAATGCATATGTGGGTATAATTGACTTTATAGTAATAATTAAGGGTGAAATAGAAAATCAAATTTTTTCACAAATACTGACATTTATAAGTAGTATAGATATAGATATAGATTATCTTGCTAAACAAATAGATCCTAAAATAGAAGAAGGAATAGTCATGGGCTTGGCCTTTGTTCCTGCAGCTTTGGACGAGTCCACGTTGATTGAAATGGCCTATTTAAATGTTACTTTTGATACGGGCGTAAGAGACACTTATAATAAGGCCACAAAAGCCCATAGATCTAACTGTTGAAACCTATAACACACTTTCAGTAACATTGAAATCGTCTATTTCTTCTCAATCTATCCTCAAACTCCTAAATTTTGTCTATGATAAGTCATGCAGATGAATTTTGATGGGTCGAGCCCAAATGGCCCAATCCATGAAAAAAAGCCTAAACTTATAGAAGACCAAACAAACCTTATGAGGTTCAAGACGGTCAAACCCATCAGGGAGTTATGGGAGCATCCAGGAGCTATACCCTTGCCCGCTGAGGAAGAGGAGAGGTCGCCAAGAAGATGAGAGGTCATCAGCTATTAAGTTGCCTCCAGTCCGTTATAACCATCAAACTACTCAATTACTACGTAGACTTCTATAAATTATAAGCTTCCCTAGCACTTGGGGGGCATGTCAAGAGATCAAGCTCATCTCTTTTCTCTTGTAATTCTATGTTCTCCCAACACACCAAAGCTAATAAACTTCCCGGCGAACTTAGTCATTGAAAGTGGACGTAGGTCTTGTTGACCGAACCACTATAAACTTTTTTTTCTGTTTCCATCTACTTATTTTATTGCATTTTATTCCATTTGCCTTATTAGTGGTGTGCAAACCAATTTGTGCATCACCAGTTTGGCGCTGTCTGTGAAAAACAAAAAAATTCTCACTCAAACACTATCACCGTCACCGTCAGAACAATGAATCTCCTGAAAACAATCCACCATGAGAGGAGGAGATTGCTCCTCCGCCTACCAATCCCGCCCCAAATGTGCAGTAGATGTCGGAGACCATGCAGTAGCTCATGGCCCAGAATCAGCAAATTCTGCAATTAATGATCAGGCAACAAGAAGGGGCGCAACCTGGACCTCAAGCCAGGGGAGCTCCACTCCCTGGTCATCAAGCAGCTCCTCACCTAGGCGCTCCCCATCCAAGTGCCCCCTTGGGCGCCCCACCTTTGGGAGCTCCCTTGGGCGTCCCACATGAGGAGGGACCTCCTCCTCCAGCCCCTGTTCATGCTCCCCATGGTGGAGACCCTCCTCTCCAAGAGAACAAGGGTGAAAACCAAAGCATGGAGCATGAGAGTCATTTTTGTGGTAATTCCAAAGAACCTCCTCCCAGTAAATGGGCGAAAAAATTAAGGTGCAAAATCAGCTTGGTGTGTCTTCAACGTCATAAAGGCATAGGGCCCCAAGACAGTAGACTACCTCGTAAGTCAAACCGACACACCTTTCAAACCTGATGTGGCGAACTACCCACTCCCTCAAAAATTCAAGATGTCTTCCGTCGAGACCTTTGATCATACGAAGGATCCACTGGACCACCTTAAAACTTTTAAAACCTTGATGCAGCTGCATAACGTCCCCGACGAGATCATGTGCAGAGCATTCTCAACCACCTTGAAGGGATCCACTCGGCAATGGTTCGCCAAACTCTCCTCAGCCTCTATTGGCACATTTGTTGAGCTGAGCAGGTATTCATTGGAGGAAGCCTGCACCAGAAGCCTGCCACCCACTTGCTCAGCATAAAACAAGAACGAGACGAAAGCCTGAGGAGCTACCTCACTCATTTTGACAAGGAGGTTCTTCAGGTCAAGGAGCCCGATGATAAGGTCAGCATGACCGCCTTCCTTGGAGGCCTTCGGTCATCAAGCTTCCTCTTCTCGGTGATGAAGCGCCCACCGAAGCCAGAGTTACTAGCGAAGGCCCAGAAATACATGAATGTTGAGGACATCACAAGGGCTAGGCGAGGTGAGTCCTCCAAAATTGGGGAGAAAAGAAAAGAAAAAGACAGGGACGACAAGAGGGAGAATAATAACAAGCTTAGCAGGACGAAGAGAGTACCTGCCAAAGATCGGCTCGGTCCTGCTCCCCAAAGAGATCGACAACCCTTCACTCCCCTCAATGCTATTGTCGGGCACATCCTATTACAGATCCAAAATGACTTCGTAATAAAGTGACCTGGGAGAATGAAGTCTCCCCCAAACCAAAGGAATCCAAACAAATATTGTTGCTTTCATCGCGATCATGGTCATGACACCGATGATTGCTATGACCTCAAAAGGCAAATTGAAGAGCTCATCTAACGGGGTCACCTTCGCTAGTATGTTACCGGTAGGGGACAAGTTCCAGCACTACCCCGTAATCAGGAAGATCAATAGCCCATCGGGAAAATTACGCACATCTAAGGCGCCCAACCATGGCAACAGCAAGATTATTTCCTTCTCAAACAAGGATTTGGAAGGAATTTAGCACCCCCATGACGACCCTTTGGTGCTCACCATGACCGTCGCCAACTTCCAAGTGTGGAGGATCCTCGTGGACAGTGGTAGCTCCACGGATATTTTGTTCATTGAGGCTTACGATAGGCTCAACTTGGGCAGAGAAAGATTGCAGCCCATCAGATCACCTCTCATTGGGTTCTCAGGGGAGAAGGTGTATCCCCTAGGGTCCATCACCTTACCTGTCACTGCCGGAGATCATGGTCAACTTCCTAGTGATAGATTGCCCTTCTTCCTACAACATTATCCTAGGGTGACTAGCTCTCAACACCCTGCCCTCCACATACTATCTTATCCTCCGAATCCCAACTTCGAACGGAGTCGAAGAGGTCCGAGGAGATCAAGTAACTGCAATAGAGTACTACGTCTCCTCAATGAAGACCAGAAAATCATAAGAAGCGTTGCAAGTGGAGGTCCTTGACCCGCGAGATGATGCCAAGTTGGAAAGAGGAGAACCAGTAGAGGAGCTCAGATCAGTGGTCCTATATGAGGAATATCCGGACCGAAAAGTATACTTCGGCTCTTCCCTTTCTGAGGATTTGGTCCACCAGCTAATGGACTTTCTGAGGCTCAACATGGACATCTTTGCATGGTCACATGTAGACCTCGAGGGTATTGACCCTAAGGTCACCACACACCGCCTTAATATTGACCCTCACTACAAGCCTGTTCGCCAAAAGCTAAAAGGTGCCTCCACTAAAAGGGCCCAAACGATGGAAAAGTTGATAGAGAATGGAGCTTTCAGAGAAGTAGTCTATCCTGAGTGGCTCTCAAATGTGGTGATGGTGACTAAAGCTAATGGGACGTGACTCCTCTTCGTTGACTTTACTGAGCTCAACAAGGCGTGCCCGAAAGATAGCTACCCACTACCACGAATAGACCTCCTCATTGATGCCACTGCAGGACATGAATTGTTCACCTTCTTGGATGTATATTCTGGGTATAACCAGATCAGCATGCACCCCCTAGACCAGGAGAAGACATCGTTTATCACTCCAAGGGAGACTTACTGCTACAGGGTCATGCCCTTCGGGTTAAAGAATGCAGGAGCAACTTATCAACAACTGGTAAACAGAACGTTCCAGTCTCAGATCGGGAAAATAATGGAGGTATACGTGGATAATATGCTGGTAAAAAGTCTTGCAACAGCAGACCACATTGACCACCTCCAAGAAACTTTTGACGTTCTCAGGTCATACCGCATGAAGTTGAATCCTGAGAAGTGTGCATTTGGTGTAGGCTTAGGAAAGTTCCTTGGCTTTATGGTCAACCAGAGGGGAATTGAGGCAAATCCCAACAAGATCAAGGTCATCCTAGATATAAAGTCTCCTTCCTCGACCAAGGAGCTCCAGCGCCTCGATGGAAGAGTTGCAGCACTTAACAGGTTCGTTTCCAAGTCAGCAGACAAATGTCTACCTTTCTTCAAAAATTCTCCGGAAGACCTTCGAGTGGGGACCTGAGGCAGAGGAGGCCTTTCAAAGGCTCAAAGCCTATTTGGCTAAGTCTCCTCTCTTGTCACATGCAACATCAGGAGAAATATTATACCTATACCTTTCTGTTTCTCTCTCGACAGTAAGCTCCGTTCTCGTCAACAACAATGCGGGAGTGCAAAAGTCCATCTATTATGTGAGCAGAGCCTACCAAGGAGCAGAGATCAGATATTCGGAGCTGGAGAAGTTAGCGCTCACCCTGGTCACAACAGCTAGGCATCTACGACATAATTTCCAGAGTCACATCGTTATCGTGATCACGGATCAATCTCTAAAGAGAGTCTTAGGAAAACCAGATGCATCAGGGAGACTTCTCAAGCAGGCAGTAGAACTAGGGGAGTTCGACATTCAATACCAGTCAAGGACGATCATCAAAGCACAAGCATTGGCAGATTTTATTACTAGGCTTACACTAGCAGAGGAGGAGGCTAATGAGCTTTCCATAATTCAGACGTTGAGCCTGGACACGCGAAGTAATCAAGCACCCGGTGAGGACACCAGAATGCCCGGCGAGGACACCCAAATGCCCGACGAGGACACTCGGACACTCAACGAGAGTAATCAGGCATCTAGACCAAGCGCCCAGGACAGCACAAGTGCCCAGGCGCCCAACCTGGCACCCAGATCTCCACCCCTAGTGCCCAGCTCTTCACCCCAGGTGCCCAGATATCCTCTCCAGGCTCCCAGATCTCCTCTCTAGGTGCCCAACTCTCCACCTCAGGCGGCCAGATTTCCTCCTTAGGTGCCCAGTCTAGTGTCCAGGCTCCCACTTTAACCTTGAAGCCCTCCTCTCTACCACTCTGGAAGCTCTATGTAAATGGCTCCTCGACCAGTGAAAGAGGAGGAGCAAGCCTGATCTTGATCAACCCCGAAGGTACTCCCCTCAAGTATGCAGTGAAGCTCCACTTTACTGTTTCCAACAATGAAGCAGAGTACAAAGTCCTCCTCTCTGGTTTAAGATTGGCAGATGAAATGGAAGCCCAACGCCTCGCCACTTACAGCGATTCCCAATTGATTGTTAATCAAGTAAAGGGTGAGTTCGAAATAAAATGAGCCAAATACAGGAATACCTTGGTATGGTGAAAAGCTTGATCGCAAAGTTTCAATATTTCCAAATCTGTCACATCTCAAGAGAAGACAACATGGTCGCTGATGCACTAGCCAGGCTCGCCTCATCTTTGGGAGCCCCACCAGGAGGACCAACATTCATTGGTCACCAATTCAGACCAAGCAAGTTAGACATGAAAGCCATAAACATCAACTATGCATCGTTGGAGTCAAACTGGATGACCCCGATAAGGGCATAACTCCAAGAAAGTGCATTGCCAGAGGACCCTCTAGTAGTCAGGAAGCTCAGGATGAGAGCCTCCAAGTTTACTATCCTACAGGACACCCTGTACAAGAGAGGCTACTCCTTGCCATTATTGAGATGCCTCTTACCTGAAGAAGTTGACTATGTCATGCGAGAGATCCATGAAGGGGTTTGTGGGAATCACTCTAGAGGACGTTCCCTCGCCCACAAGGCACTCAGACAAGGCTACTTTTGGCCTCGCATGATAAGGGATGCCTAGGAATTCGCCAAGACGTGCGATAAATGTCAACGCTTCACCACTGTGCCCAAACAACCACCAGAAGAACTCACGGTCATCACAAGTCCGTGGTCATTCTCCAAATAGGGCATCGACATCCTAGATCCCCTACCTCTTAGTAGAGGACAATACAAGTTCGTGGTAGTTGCGGTTAACTACTTCACTAAATGGGCAGAGGCCGAACCCTTAGCAAAGATAACAGATGCAAAGGTCAAAGATTTTATTTGGAAGAACTTGGTCTGTCACTTTGGGATACCCCATGCCATTGTAAGCGACAATGTCAAACAGTTCGACAACAAGCTCCTAAACTCTTTCTGCTCCAATCTTCAGATAAAGCAACCTCATTCTAGCCCAGCACACTCACAGGCAAATGGATAAGAAAAAGTCGTGGTGAGGACAGTGTTGTGCAACCTAAAGACAAGGCTTGAAAAGGTGAAGAGTCTTTGGGTTGACAAGCTCTCAGGCGTATTATAGGCTTACCGAACCACACCAAGAGCTCCAACTAGGGAGACTTTCTTCTCCCTCGCATTTGGAACTGAGACAGTCATCCCTGTGAAAATCGAGGTGCACTCTCTAAGGGTCCAATACCATAACCCCGACACCAATGAGGAAGGACTCCACATCAACCTCGATTTGGTAGAGGAGGCAAGGGAGATGGTTGTGGTCTGCAACGTGGAGTACAAACGTCGTATGAAAAAATAGTACAACTCAAGGGTAAAGTCTTGTTCCTTCCAACCAGGAGACTGGGTCCTTAAGAAAGTGATACTCGCCACAAAGGATTCACGCGAAGGAAAGCTGAGACCAAATTGGGAAAGATCATACCTCATAACAGAAGTGGTGAAACCAGGCATTTACAAGATCCAGAATTCTAAGGGGAAGGTCTTACCCCATCCATGAAACGCGGAGCACTTGAAGAGGTACAACCAATGACACCTTAAGAGAGTAGAAAAGTTAGGGACTTGGTTTTATTTTTTACTCTTTTGTGGGGCTATTACCCGATATTGTTTTATATGAGCAGAAAAATGAACAAAATTTCTAGATTTATTTCAAAAAGATCTTTGCATTTTCATATTCAACTTTTCAGCTTCAAAGTAGCATCAATAGCAAAAACCACATTTATAAAAGTATGGCTACAAAATGCCTTTTCAAAACAAAAAACAAAAAACAAAAAACCAAAAAGTCTCTAGCACGCTAACTACTCATGGTCGTCATCCTCTTCCTCATCGTCACCTGCGGCATCATCAGAATCTCCACCACTGTCATCAGGGACCTCAGTTGGCAAGAAGCCTGAGACATCAATATCGGAAAAAATAACAAAAAAAATTTCCCGAAACTCCTCATAACCGTCAATGAAGGCGTCTACATGGCCACTCTCAAAGTCCCTCTCAACTATCACAGCCCTCTCCTCAACTTGGGAAGCCCTCTCCTCAACCTGTGAAGCCCTCTCATGAGTTGCCTTCACCTTTGCCTCTGTGGCAGCCTCTCTGGGCATGGCCCTCTCACGGACCTCCACAAGTTCAGCCTCGAGCTTGGCCGCCCTCCCATGGGTCGCCAAAAGCTCAGCCTCACTGAGCATGACCCTCTCACGAACCTCAACAAGCTCAGACTCGAGCCCAGACACCTTCCCATGGATCGTCGAAAGCTCAATCGCCCTCTCGCGAGTTGTCACAAGGTCAGCATCAAAAGCTGTCAGTAGCTTCAAGCTCGGTGATCCTCCTCTGAGCAGCAAGAAGCTCATTTTGTACCACTTTATGATCATGTTTCAGCTTGTGATAAAGGAAGGTTTTTGAAAATAAACACATAGCTACAGTGAAGGCCTAAAGAGAAACAGAAGGCAAAAAAATGTCATAAACTTATGGAAGGAAGGGAGAAAGGGGAAGAGAACAAACCTTTACCGAGCCCAGCCTTCTAGGAAAGTTGAGGATCCCCTTGGTGCCCAAGGCACTAATCCCATTCACATCGTTGGTGAACCAAAACTTCCCAAGACGATCCTTGATGACCTGCGAGTTACCCAGCATGGAGTTAATCTGAGAAGGTGCCCTAGAAGAAGTCCCCACATGAGGAGTGGATGAATGGGGGGCAAAAGGTGTGGCCAATAAACGAAACTCTAGATGAGATTCTGAGGCAGGAGGTGCAACTGTGGGAGCATCTGACTGAGGAGGCACCTCTGGATTGGTCACTTGATGGAAGGACGCTCGAGGTGCCAGTGGAGGGGTTGACTGAAGAGAGTTCATCTCGGGCAACATGGTTGGAGAGGTAACCTAGGAAGAATCCTCCGTCCTCGCCACCTTAGAAGGAGAAGGACTCCTACTAGAAAAGCGAGACTCAATCATCTCCCTATCTACTGCTCCAAAGAAAATAAAGTATTACCCACATGAAAATAAAAAAGAAGGTACAAAAGAATCAACTCACCCTTCCTCTTCAAAGAGGAGCCGTCGGACCTCGGGGAAGGTGTAGTGGTCCTAGCATCCTTGGACAAAAGGACTCTCAAGTCCTTGTTAGGATGAGCCTTCACGGCCTGCAATTTCCACTCTTGGTCTTTGGAGAGGACGGGCGAATCTGCAAGAGAATGATGGATGAGTACACATAAAAAAAAAAGAGAAAAAATAAATGATATATAGGGCGTACCAAGTTTCTTAGCAGCACTCCATCGTGTTGGTACCAAAACCCTATCAGCTTCTACAACCCACTCTCCGTCGACGAATAAGAAGCCAGATTTCCAGCTATGGCAATTGGAGGGTAATCCCGTAAGCAACTTACCACCTCTCGTGGTAAAATAATACCACCCTCTATTTGGAGCAGGAGTCTCGCTCAAGTTATAAGCTGCATGGAACTCCACAGGAGAAGCATCCTCATGATGCACCTTTCTCCACAACACAAGAAAGCCCAACAAAACTCTCCAACCATTAGGTGACAATCGCCCCGAAGTGAGCAAAAAATAATGAAGAATATTGCAAATAGAAGGAGATATGGGGAACTTGAACCCAGCATCCAGCATTTCCTCATAGATGACAATGTCCCCAGAAGAGTCATCAGAGGCAGGCTCACCCATCTCAGTGCGGCGGCACAGAATCGTTGGGGGATTGTGATAGGTGGAAACAATCCGTGAAATATTGACGTCAGAATTTATAGTGTTGGAGATAGTACTTACTTTGGACCCATCGTCATCGAGGGCTACCTTGCCTCAATGCTTCTTGGCGCGAGGGCATAAAGCTCTGCCCTAGTCGCTGCCAGAAATGTCTCTAGGAATATGGCTTTGAGAGGCTGCACTTGAAGGAATCGGGCCATCATGGTTTACTCGCCCAAATGAGGTCATCGTAGCCTCGGCGCCTACACTGACCGTTTCCACACGAGCAGAGTGCTCGCCCAAGCTTCCCAGGGCAAGGTGCTCGCTCACCTCCCTGATTTGCNCTAAATGAAGTCATCGTAGCCTCGGCGCCTACACTGACCGTTTCCACACGAGCAGAGTGCTCGCCCAAGCTTCCCAGGGCAAGGTGCTCGCTCACCTCCCTGATTTGCTTGCCAGAACCACCCAGATTTGCACGAACAGCCTCCTGGACAGCACCTACAGACTGCACTGTGCGCTCAATAGCCCCAATCTGGTCAATCCAGTGCCTAGGTGGGCGCATGGTTCAGTCTACTCGCCCAAACATTCCAAACCAACACACCCCACCTGTTCCTCCCTCACCTGGTCACCCTCGCCTACACGGGTACTCGGTGCAGCAACAAGCTCGCCCAACATAGGCTGGCCCAACGCGATGAGCTCGCTCCACGTCATGGCAAGCTCTCCCAGCACAAAGGTCGCCTCGCCTTTTTCCCTGGACTGCTCGCCCAACGTAGGCGTGCCTCCCCTCGCCACCTCCTTGTCGCGCCCAACAAATGTCATGAGAGGTGGCCATAGCACCTCGGATCCCGCCTAGGCAGCCCCTCTCCAATGTGGCGCCCCTTGGGTCACCTCGCCAGACAGCAGTGGCCTTGTCCGCTTGCCCACTTGTTTGCTCTCTTTTTGCCCTTGATTCCTCCATTTGACTCCCCCTCTCCGATGGCAACATCCAATTCCATCTCCTCTCNAAACAACAGTGGCCTTGTCTGCTTGCCCACTTGTTTGCTCTCTTTTTGTTCTTGATTCCTCCATTTGACTCCCCCTCTCCGATGGCAACATCCAGTTCCATCTCCTCTCCACCAAGATTTGCGAACCCTTCTCCTTCAATGGGCATTGTTGTAAATGACAGGTTAAGAAGCTCACCTCTTAGTTGTCAAAGGATTTTTAGGAAGACACTCCCTTTCACCCTTTCAAGTTGCTATGGAATAGGTGGAACTTGGGTCTCCAAAGATTTCAAGAAAGAACACTCTTGAATGAATTGAGTAAAGTGAGAAGGGAGGTTCCTATTTATAGCTTAGGGTTTACAATGAGGGAAAAATTCAAATTAAAAACCAAGGGCTCTCTTAAAAATTCAAGTAAAATGGAAAAGATTTGAGGTGTTCGGCAAGGCAAACTACATCCAGAATGGAAATGGAGCCTTGGTGTCTAATTCAGAAAATTGTTTTAAGGTTCGGGGGCGCTGCCCTCAAGCTCCCGCCACCTGACCAGGCATGTGGAACCCCGCGACCTATCCGAGCAGGTCGATCCCCGCAACCTGTCATAGCGCAAACATGGACGTAGCGGGTGAGGAGTATTCTTGGGTCAGAATTCAACTTCAGTTGAATGTCCACTTCTCCAAGTTTTATTAGACATGGGGTATAGGGGGGCAAATGATGGGTCAAGCTCAAATGCCCCAATCCATGGGAAAAAGCCCAAGCTTATAGAAGACCAAGCAAGTCCNTTTATTGGACATGGGGTATAGGGGGGCAAATGATGGGTCAAGCTCAAATGCCCCAATCCATGGGAAAAAGCCCAAGCTTATAGAAGACCAAGCAAGTCCTATGAGGTCTAAGACGGTCAAGGCCATCAGGGAGCTACGAGAGCATCCAAGAACTATACCCTTGCCCGCTGAGGAAGAGGAGAGGTCGCTAGGGAGAGGAGAGGTCATCAGCTATTAAGTTGCCTCCATTCCGTTATAACTGTCAAGCTACTCAATTACTACGCAGGCTTCTATAAATTGTAAGCTTCCCCAGCACTTGGTGGGCATCTCAAGAGATCAAGCTCATCTCTTATCTCTTGTAATTCTCTATTCTCCCAACACACCAGAGGAGATAATAAACTTCTCGGTGAACTTAGCCATTGAAAGTGGACGTAGGTCTTATTGATCGAACCACTATAAACCTTATTTTCTCTCTCCATCTACTTATTTTATTGCATTTTATTCTATTTACCTGATTAGTGGTGTGCAAACCAATTTGTGCATCACCAAATTTAATTATTCGACATAGCAAATAAGTTGAATAATAAGATTTCAATGATAAAAAGAAGTTAATNACCAAATTTAATTATTCGACATAGCAAATAAGTTGAATAATAAGATTTCAATGATAAAAAGAAGTTAATTAAATATAATTGTTAGTAATTTAACTAATTAATTGACATCCGTAATCTTAAATGTAGGGAGATTATTAAGTATATAATAATGAGTTCAAAATATAGTTTTGAGATGAGACCCGAGAGAGCAATAATAATTTTTTTAGGGAATAACTTATTATTAATGGACCGTAAGATGTTTGTTCTGAGTTGTAAGTAAAATTCCTAGACCCATTGAAAATCCGATATTTATTTCTTCTTAGAGTCTCTACTATAACCTAACCATACTTTCACGTTTAGAAGAGGCAAAAGGAGAGAGAGTAAGAGAAAAAATTTAGAAAATTATAACCCACGCTGTGTTTGAATTTTGGAGTTGAGAAAAATATACGATAAAAGATCATGAATTCCCTCCAGCCAACTACTCGATCTACACTAGCCTTTGTTCGTGTTGTAATCGTTAAAGGTAAATCCTAATTCCATCTTATAAGGTTAACAATTAATAAATAATTTTTTTGTATTTAATTATATACATCATCAATGGATCTTCGGACTGCTGCTTGTCAATATGACTGCTTCTGAAGGTAGAACTACCAAATCAACTGCTATGGATAGACACTGTCATAGTTTGGAAAAAGTCTACAAATAAAATCAAATATTTCCTACTCCATTTAAATCAATTCCGGACTCATATTAACAGATAGAGCTCAGCTTAGGCTTTCATGAAATTTTCAATTTTCTTTCTTATATACTCAGGAAAACGTAAATTTTTCAGGAACGAAAAACAAGGGGAAAAAATTTCCCAGAAAAAAAAAAAAGGTTAAGACAGAAAAAATGACAATCTCACATCAGCTCTACCAAGCAGTGACCAAGGTGCAAGGCCGTTCTTCATCTATTTCACGGTTAAAACAAGCATTTTACCTTAACAAAACTCTGAATAGTTAAAACAATTATGCCAGCAAATGAGTTATAAATACTCAAATTCAGATCACGATCCAAGGCTCTGATAAAATACGCAAGTAACACAACATGTGTAAGAACAATCAAGGAGTTATGAAGCCCTTTGCGTTACCAATAGTAGAAAAAATCTATGCCAACCAAGAAAAGAAAGGCAGAAATCTCTTGAAGGTCTGACATAAGAGGGTCACTTTTTCTTTTCCTTACATGGTAAAAACAAACAATTGACCTTAACAAAAATTATCAAACAAAACTCAAGAGTAGTCAAAACTGCTACTCCGCCAATGGAGTAAGAAATACTAAAACCCCGATCAGAACAGAGGCTTTGCCGATGCATACGAGAAACGCAAAAGGCGTAGGAACAATCAGGTTCCATTCCAAATCACCCAGTCTACCTTTATCCATGAACTACAACTGCAGGTGGGTATTAGCTCTGTCTAAGATGCACATAAATGTTGTTGTCCTGCAAATTAAAATTAAAAAATTGTTAATTGGTTTATCGAACACAAACAAAGAAACATATATGGGTAAAACAAAAGCATAAATCAAGATGAACAAAATGGTTATGTTTAGATGTTATTTTGGAAATCAAATACAGTGCAAAAACGTAGAATTAAAGACATACCTTATTCGCTTTAATTCCAAAATATTTGAAAATGTTCCACATACTTTAAAAATCCAATATCAATCTTTTTCTACTTGCTCTAGCGATACGATGTCGTTACTTAATATGAATCAACATCGGGTTTTTCACAGCACAAAAGTTTTTCAACGTTATGTAGAGAGAGAGAAAGAGACAGTAGGAAGATTGTACGTCATATGAATTATCAAAGATGACTAATATTGGATTGCCTTTGGGTTTATGTAGACAACCAATAGGTGTCTTGAAGAGACATCTTTTTTAAGAGATATATCTGTTAACTTTAACATACATTTATTTTGGTTGGTAAAGCACATCTCCAAAAATCATGCCTCTTATCTTAGGCATTCTCCAATTGGGTCGACTCACCATGGGCGCCCCCGATTCGGTTCCATGACCCAAACCTGATAGCTAACATGTTGAGAAGTGAAAACCTTCATACTATAGATAGGAAAGCCAAAATTCAGCATTATACAAATGCAGCCCTAACCCACAGAAATATTTCCTTTTTTGGAACTCTGCACGTGCTTCTAACATCATAAGTCTTTCATGAAGATCCTGATAGGTTATCAGTTCCATATTGACGGACATTTTTTGAGCTTATTTCAAATAGAAAGAAGGTGAATGCACTTGTCACACAACATTATTGGACAATTCATTTCAGTTCTGTCATGACAAATGAATCACCAGCTGACAACAGAAAGGGAGTACAAGCAACAGAAGTACCAGAAAATGGGCCAGCCCATCAGATTTCCTATGAACTCAAGGAAGATTTATCTGTCCCTCAACACGATGAAGACAACCCAAGCAGTTCTGTTACTAACCACTTGCCTAGGCGGAGAGTACACATTGCTGTAATGGTTTTATAATATTCTTGTAACCTCACGGTCACATGCACCAGTTAAAAGCACTGCACTTGCCATCGCTTGAATTGTGTAAGCAGTTTTGCATGAAACTGCTACAGCATTTACCCTGAAACCCTGGGAATCTAAAGAAGCAAATTGTCAAGTCAATTTCTGTTGAGAATACTAACCAAAACATACATTTGAAAGAACTTTTTTTCTTTTGATTTTATTTACCATGCTCCAGAGGCTTACAGAGATAGCTCATTCTTCGTTTCTTTTGGAATGCTACATGCTTGCTGCTACTTAGTCTGGCACATTCACCATCTAGGTTTCTGATGGATCCGAAATTGTTCACCCAGCTTGGTTCCAGTCATTTATTTTCAATCATCCTTCGTAATTGCTGGAAGAAGCCTAGCCTGATTTATTAGATAACAGCCTAGCCTGATTTTTCCGATCACGTTTTTACTATTTTTCCAGTACAAGAAGTAAATGGCAGTAAGCTATGGGAACAATTTAAGCATAAAAAATTACGGTAGATATATAACAAGCATAGAGATACTTAGATCAGCAAAACATTTTACATGCTGTTATACTTGGGGGGGGGGGGGGAACATACATGCAAATGTAAAATGAAATAAGATACCTAATTACCAAATGATGGCTTATAAAATATAGATTTGTAAGCTTCTAGTTGATCAGTAATAAGAAAGGCGTGATATTTGTTGCAAACAAAAAAAGGAAAAACTGAACTGTATGAGACAAAAAGCTGTTGAACCATAAAATCAATAGTCCTTCAACTCTCTCTCTCCCTCTCTCTCTCTCAAAAATCACTCTTTCTCTCACATTTATGGATGGTATTTTCATGTTCATCTAAAATCAAAACCTCTCCCCCCCATCCCAGTTCTTCACAAAACACATATCACCAAAGCCACCTAAAACTAAAAATAGCCCAATCATTTGCAAGAGTGAAAATCCAATATTGATCAAAGGGGAATCAAATATTAAATTTCAAATTTTGCAGGGAATAATGATCAATCAGATTTTGTTGTTTCATATTTTTAGGCCTTTTTTTAAAAAAAAATTGAAGCTGATTTTTTTAATTATAGATACTTCTTGATTTTTTTATTTGTTTTGTTGAATATATATCATAGACAAGACAATTAGACAACCATCTGGTTATAAAAACTAAAAAAAAAAAAAAACTATTTGAATCTCAAAAAAAGTATATTGATAAATTTAATTCAAGTTTCAAACCAAAAGATATGTTAGTAATTGAGAAGATATGGTAGCAAAACATGAGAATACAAAAACTTGATTAGTAATGTGCATTTGGACTAGCGAGAAGAATAAATTTTGAAAATAACTACACTAGTACTCAAAAAACAAAAGGCCTAGGTCACCCCTATGCTCATTTCAACATGGAAGTTCATCTTAAAGATGGAATTTGCTTTGAAAAAGGATGTTTGCCACTTGTAAAGATGGCCAAAAATCTTTGGATGCTTGCCTCAAGTGTAACTTTCGGATATTCCATTCATGCCCAAACAATCCCACTCACAAGGTGCTTTGATTAGAAGTGCAATATTTCTATGGAGTGTTTGCCAAAGTAAAGGAAGCTTTAGTAGAGTTTGCCACTTACCAGCAGTGGCAACCAACAATTTTGCTAAACACCAATCTGATGTTATTATCAAGCTCCAAAACAAGTATCATGTCTTGCAAACATCACCGCATGACTCTCCACTGTTTTAGTGGCTATACTTTAAAGATTTAGCCAATAATTTACTCCTGTGAACTAGGGGCATGAAATTGTCTCGAGCCAAGATAAAAAATATCTTACTAAAAGCCCAGATGCCCATCTGGATGTAGTACTTGTCGAATCAGTTAAATGACATTGTCAGAGCTCAGGTAGCAAAATTCATGTCCATACATACATTTGACGACTGAGCCTAACCATGATATCTGTTCCATAGTCTATGGGCTAGGAAGCACAGATACTTCCTCAAGAGTGTTGTGGCAGTGGTAGTGTCAGATACGGTTAGAAGTGTCCTAAAGAGTAAACTCAATCAGATATGATTACGAACAACCAAGATTTTTTTAAAAAATAATGATTGTTAACTATTAAGAATGATGTGATTTTTTTATTTTTTTTTTTTTGGGAAAGTATGTGTTTTTTGTTATGTAACTTAGATATTATGAATGTAATAATGTTTGATGAAAATAGTGAATGTTTATTTTGTTCTATTTTAATTTTAATCAAAAAATTAATATTTGCTAAGTCTTATTATTAATATTGTTATAAAATATACTTTGTTTTTAATATATTAATAATAGACTAAAACATATATTATATTATTTTTATTAGCCGCATCATTGTCATATTAGTGTCCTATATTTTTTAACTTCATATCTCCATGTCCATATCGCATCAGATATAACACTGGTGTCCGCATCCGTGCTTCCAGTCTACGGGTCTACTTAGAGTACCCAATTTAATCAATCACCTAAGTTTTTGAATGTATGTTAAATCATTGGTAATTTAAATGGTCGTATTTTATGCCACGGGCTTCTATATTTATCATTGTAAGTTTCCTATTCAAGATCACTCTAGTTCCATTTTAGGTGGTTATAGGATGGACAGTTGTCTATGAGTGGCTGGGTAGGGTAGGTGGTCCTACTCAGATTCCCAAATTCGTCAAGTTTAGTTGATGAATCTCCTACTAACGGTTACCCCCACTTGTGGCCGAGAAGAGGGCATCAAACTCTTAACTTAATAGAAAGAAGGGCGGAAAATTGGTCAATTTACAAAAAAGATCATGATTTGGGAGGGGAAATAGATGCTCATAGAATTTACACTTTAAAAAATGTCTTGAATTGATGTACATGGGAATTGAATTCTAATACCCTAAAGGGGTAATGAAGGGTCGTTACTGAGTTTGGTATCTAGTAATCGGGGATGTTGTCTGAAGTATAATGAATACAGATCTAGTCTATTTAATATTTGCACGAAATGACTATTCTCATGTAAATACTACAATCTCACAATTGTTAGCCACACATTTACCATGCACCACACCATTGCCCCCTTTTGTAACATTTCCAAATATGAAATGATCTATTTCACACTTCCTTACTTTTAAGATGGATAGCCACTCTGTAGTTAAGTAATCAATTTATACGATAACAATCTTGCAACTAATCTAAGTGAAAGTTTATGAAGACTCCTAAAAATGCCGGAGTTAATTCAGATACATGATATTTCTCATATTCAAACCTATGTAATAAATTAGATGATGTATCTGTACTGTAGCAGATCAAGCTTTTTACTCAACCATATGGTTCTATAAATTTGGAACTCATAGTCTCTCTAGACTTCAAATTGTTAGAAACTAAGTACTTTCACTCGTGTTTTTCTGCAAACTATGCCACTTAACACACCTTTTTTCTTGAGTATCCAATAAGACTGTCTATCTAGAACTTCTAAATTTATATATGGTTTGACACTAAACTACAAGTAGAAGTTCCAGACACCACATCTTTTCAAAAGGTCCATCATCTATTCACTTCAATACTAGAATTGTTACTCACACTAAATGCCACTTGAGTATTCTTCAAAAGGTGCAACATCTATGCCCAATGAGTGGAGGAAGAGAATTTTAGTAGTTTTAACTTATATATAAGAACAAGGGAGACATATAAAGTTACACAAACTATAGAGGTTGTNAAAAAAAAAAAAATAGAGGGATGTCCTTGTATTTAGGATATTGTGTAAAGGGTGCATCTGTAGTTTATGGTTTTATCAGAACCTGCCCAATTTAACTATAAATTATATCTTCCTCCTCCAAAGTTTTTATCTTGCCATCCCACCTCGCACACGTATTTGTGTTGTGCAGCCATATTTTTGACTTTATTACTTTTGTCCATTTATTTTTATTTCAATTTCATATTATCCATGGTATATGAATATTATCAATTGCATTTCAGATTAGGAGACACCATACGGATGATATAGTTTCTGCTCCCATTAGATATTATGCGAAGATGACTAATTTGTTGGTTCAACTACAAAGTGAATTGAAATAATACATGTAGTTGTAAAAAAAAGACATAATTGTGCTTTTAATCAATATATAATGTGTGTGACATTTTTGTTTGGGTGTATCTTAAACGGGTCAACTCAATTCTAACCCGAAATATCTATATTTAGATAGTGATTTTCGGTTCTCAAACTTCTTAGGACTTTCTATTGAAATATGAATTTCTCAAACCTCTTATGCATGGTTTTAAAGTACATTCAAAAACTTATATTTTATGTTTTGTTTGATATTTATTATGAATATTTCAGATACCAAAATATTATGTTTGTATATAGGTGAATATTAATAAATTTTGATTAACAATTTAATTTTTGATTAATAGTTTATATATAAAGGGTGCAAGAATGAGTAAAGTAGAAACTAANAAATTTTGATTAACAATTTAATTTTTGATTAATAGTTTATATATAAAGGGTGCAAGAATGAGTAAAGTAGAAACTAATAGTTCACTCATTTAATTAGGGGAGGCTAGAGACTAGTCCACGAACTAGGCCAGGGGAAAGAAAGTTGTGGAACAATATAAACAACTAGAAAATTGCTCGTAGTTAAAGACATGGTGTTAATATCTAAAAAATTAATATTTTAAAAAATAAAATCTATCAAAAATTAAGATTAGAATTCAACAAGTTTTCTTTAGAATCCTACGATCAAAAAACAAATTATTCAGCATTCATAATAAATTGAGAATAGAGAGATAAGAAAGAGAATACGTCATCTAACTTTACCTAGCGTAAAAATGTATGGACCGATTGGAGTTTTCAAGTTTGGGGTTTAAATTTTTTGGGGATGATTTTCATGTACGGGATTGAATTAATTTCAATCATTCTTATGGTAGACTAATTTAAAATTTTAAAATCAATTCTATCTTATTAATATAAATTTATTCAAATAGAGAAACATATAGTTTTGGGTCCCAAAAAATAATAGGCCTATCATTGTCATGTTGAGCTAATAGTAGTGGGTTATATAGCATATTCGNATATAGTTTTGGGTCCCAAAAAATAATATGCCTATCATTGTCATGTTGAGCTAATAGTAGTGGGTTATATAGCATATTCGAAGGACTATTGTCTATACATCTTGATCTAATGGATCATTTGGTCAATCCATGGGCCATAGCATATTCGTTGAACTATATTAACTCTGAGTTTTATTGGAAACTAGCCCAACTACTATATTAGCACATGATAGTCCAAAGCCCAAGCCCAAAAACAACGAGAAACAAAGAAAGAGAGACGCAGAAAAATAGAGCTTTTGGGTTGGTGTACATTGATGCAAGTAAAAGATCACTATGATTGAAGATACTATTAGTGAGAAACTTCCTTCATTTCCCTCTTTGTCATATTACATTACTTAGATAGAATAGAACCATAACCAGAGAGAAAAAAGAGATGAAGGGAGGTGGGGTGGGGGAGCGGCCGCTTTTAATCTGTTTTTTCAACAAGTTGTCAGACATTTGAAGATAAATTTGAGGAAGAGTCTTTTGAGGAAAAAATGTGAAATAGTTATGTTGATTAATCAGAAGGATTTTGATCGTCTGAATCTGACTACTAGAATGTCGCAAGCTGCTTTGATTCAAATTCTTTTGAAGCTTGCAGTCATAACTTCTGCTAATACATATACATCGTGTTGTTTGTTATTGGACTCCATTTAGGTATGAATCTTCTTTAACTCACTTGAGCATTGACTATTTACCTGTTGTGTGAAAAAATTGACAAGATAATGTTTGTGGGTGCTATGCTTTTTCTATTTAGAATTGTTCTTTCGTTTGTTAATTTTTGTAAGCTGTTTTAAATTTGAATTAGTTTTTAGTCAAAAATGACTTAAAAGTTGAGGATACTGCACAAATTTTGTCAATCAAGAAAAACTGATATTGTCTCGGTATTTTGGACATAACTTGTTACTATGATATCCCAATGGCCTAACTCATGATGATTTAGAATTTAGAAAAAATTGTCTATAATTTTGTTAGAAATAATAGTTTTCAAATTCAAAATGTTTCTTTGTCAAAAATGACTTTCAAGATGGAGTAAATGTATAGATCCGGACAACTGGTCAAGAGGAGCGGGGTTATATAGCATATTCCAAGGACTATTGTCTATACCACTTGATATAGTTTCGGTATAACACTGAGTTTTATTGGAAGCTAGCCCAACTACTATACTAGCATACGACGGTCCAAAACTCAAGCCCTAAAACAACAACAAAGAAAGAGAGACACAGAGAAATAGAGGGCATTTTTTGTTTGCGTTTCAAAAAATAGTATCTAAAAATAATTTTTGAGAAGAGTTTTAAGAAAGTGGTTTTGATATTTTTTGAGATANACCTTGGATTGCTGAAATACAAAGTTAATTTTGTATCACCTAATTCAGTAGATAGAGCTATTTTTGTGACTTCCTTGGTATTATTCTCTGCAAAATGGATGTATGATATGACCTCGCAGTGGCCTAGAGGCCACTAGCAGATGCATTTATTTAAGCCCTTAATATATGGAATACCTGTAGCTGTAGATATTGAATATACCTTTTCTTCAGAACACAAGATATTGTACATACTTTAGCTGGTGAATATTCAAACTAAACTGCAACTCATGCTTGTAGGTTCAAAAGAGGCTCTTAGAATTCATGCTTGCTGCCTTTCATCGATCTCCCAATTTCATTGCACTTCTGAAGGTGATTTGCTGAAAAATCTGGCTTGGTTGAAGTCAATTTTATCTGTTGTAAATACGTTACCACTCAGTAAATCTCAGGTAAGAATAGTTCCCTAAATTTGGGTGCATGTGTATTTGTGATATATCGGCAAGGAAAGAAGGAGGTGGGAAGTCATGCCCTGTGGGCTTGGCAGGGGAGGAGCTGTTCTGTGTTTTTGATTATGCATAACATCTTTGTTGTCCTGATGGATAATGGATTATACATTATACTCATGTCTTCTAAATACTTCCGCAGGGCTCCTCTTCCATGAAACTTTCTTAAACTCATATTTTCTTCTGTATTTTGATCATATCCATACTTGATGTTTGCAGAAGCCTATAGTGGACAGACTTGGAGAAGCTTATGACAGCCCTGCAAAGGTCAATTGATTAACATCCATCTCCTTCTGAGCATCTCCAAAATGAAAAACAAAACAAAGTATATATGAGGAGATATAGAGCGGCAAGAAAATCGAGGAAAAAATAACCTTTTTGTTTAATCATAGGCTGTTAATATGTTATACAATTTTCAATATGATTTTTTACAGACCGAGTTGGCATTACAATTATGTTGGGCCATTGGGGAGCATGGAGGGGGTGGTGGATCTCATAAAGATGCAGCTCGTGAACTTTTTGAGAGTTTGGAACTACTTTTATATGAAAACCTTTCATCAAGGTACATTGAGATGGTCTGCTATTTGAACAGCTTGTGATTTGTCTTATAATATTGGCAATGGAATACTGATCATCGTCTTCTGCTTTTGATAACTGAGAAGTCGTTTGGGTCTAAGAGATTCAGCTCTTGGCTCTGTTAGTTCAACCTTCAGAAAATCATCACAGTCCAGACTGTTATGTTTTGTTGTGACCGCAATCGCAAAGCTTGCCACTTACCATCGTGAACTACAACCAAGGGCACGAGTATCTTTGGCAAAGGTCAGTCAGTTTTGAATAGAGTCTTTGATACTTTCCTTTTACCTAATGGGAGTAGGAAAAAAGAGAGAGTGTGTGTGTGTGTGTGTGTGTGTGTGTGAGAGAGAGAGAGAGAGAGAGAGAGAAGGCTGATTTTGGAAAATGGTATTCGTTTGTATATGTATTGGTCCACACATTTCTCATACAATTAACCTACACAACTAAAATATTGAATCTACATTACAGGTGGCCCGTTCTCGTATCTCAGATGTGAGGGTCTGGAGACGTGCACGTGATTATTTGGGCTTAATGAATGAGCCTGCAATATGTTCGTCTGTCTTAGGTCCTTCAAGACCTTCAAGTGAATACATGCCTCCAGGCAGTGTCAGGTGGATCGAGGGCGGCTCAAAAATGATTGCACATGTTCCATTTTACATTCTAAGTGAACAAGAAGGTAAATGATATTTCTAATGGAGTTTTCTGGAAATTATGCTTAGCTGCACCGAAAAATCCTCACTTACAACTCTCTGAAATGTGTCATAGCATATGTTTGTCTAGATGGTGTCATGGCATACTGTTATAGTCAAATTAAACGTGTTCCTTGTTCAACAATGTTTTAAGTGAATGTTTGCGTGCCGTTTTCATAGACTAGGCAACTGTTACTTGAAAATGCTGTACAATGTTATGGCACCCTTTATGTTATGCCAAAAATGTTCGCTTTCTGGGATTAAATTTCCATGAACATGTAATATTTTTTCAAAAAGTAACGTCCCTATGATGATACTGACTAGCCACTATCTATACCCATACCCCAGGGAGTATACGAAATGCCACCATCAGTTGGGCTCATTAACCAATATTGTAGCTTCACTTCTTTTGGAGTTAAACTAATATGGAAGTAAACTTGAGACATTTTTCTCTTTGTTGCAGGTCCTCCATTTCATGATTTTTCATTTTCGGATATCCTTCCTGGAAAATGAGGCTTTCTATTCCAAGGGAAGATTCGCTGGACAATGTTGTTCAGTTGGGGTTTATTTTTTTTGAAAATTTGATTTGTAGTTCAATGTGAACTAAACAACATATTTATTAGATTTAGCAAGAGGTGGAAAAAATGAACTCATTAGAAAGAAGAGTTGCCATGAAAAAATATATGACAAAATAATTTTGTAATGGTGTTAATTTAAGTTCATAAGGATTTTCAGATTGTATTAATGTGATATAATTTTTTCATTTCAATCCTTGCACTTCTTTTTTGTAAGACATTCTAGAATGACCTATTTGCTTGACAATTTTTTAGTATTAAGAGTATCTTTAAACAAGAATAATGACTAATTATTTTATATAAATAATGATATCACGTGACAATAATTGTTTCTCTTCTCTGTAGAGATCCGACCCCAGGTGTGGCGTGGATGGAGACACATGCTCACCTGCGCACAAAACATTTTATTGTGGTTACATTTTCCTAATTTTAAAAGAGTAATGTTCGATAGATTTAAAAATTAGATTTGATAATTTCAACCATTGAATAGGTGTTGGGTTTTAAAATTAGAAGTGTATTACCCTCCCCCAAAAAAAAAAAAAAATCCTGTATAATTAAAGCTTGGTGAGTCATTTGTCCGAGTGTGTGCAACTTCTCATGTGATAGCATGTGCAGAGCAATTTGATGGCCCACATGGGCATTCATATTCCTTACTTGAATGATTGACCCTTGAAAGAACCATTTCTCTAACTATCACCGTAAATAATCGTGGAAAAATGTTACATAATTTAAATAAAATTTTAAAAATACAATATAAATGAATATTATTTTTTACATAAGTGTTAGATAAAATTATAAAAAAAAATCCAATAATATATATTTGAGTTATAATTTTTAAAATTTTATTTTGATTATATAGAATTACTTATAATCGTGAATGATCTGTACACATTTGAGGGAGAGTTAAAAATACAAAGCATTTGACCTAAATTGTGGACCCCAACCCTTGAGGTTTTTTTTGGACAGAACATGCACAGAAAAAACATACAAAACAATTCACTTGCCTCGATTCACTTCATCGCGATGTCATTGAAAATGAGTTTTGTTGACTCTTGTTTAAGTTTCAATGACACAAAGAAGAATCAAAATTTTATTTTGGTATTTAAAAATAAAAATATTTTTGTAATATTTTGAAAATAAGATGAAACAAAAAAAAATTAAAAATTTATTTCTGAAACACCTGTCGAAACAACCGGAACATTGGTTCAAATACGCCGAACTATCTCGAAACATCTCGATTTAAGGATTTTTAATATTTAATTAATGATTTGTTTTAATTTTTATTGAAACAGAAATATTTCGACGTCCCAACTGTTTTGAAATAAAATTTAATTCCTTGGAATATTAGGATTTTTCGTTATTAATATTTTGATATCTCAAAGTACAAGACATTTTTTTTATTGACCGGCTATACATGTATAAGTAATTGCATATATTTACATTTATGTAATGATTACGAGTTCAAAACATATAATTGAGGTGTTTCTCACACATTAAAAATAAAATATATATATATATATATATATATTTCAATCAAAAAAGCAAAGGGACCCACTGCTTAAACCCTCGACTGCTACCATCTCCTCTTACCCGTGACTCGTATATTGATTTTTTACCCCCAAAAGAGATACACGATAAAATCAACCAAATTTAAATGCAACATGTAGTCAGTACACATCGCATTCCATTGTCCTTGTCCTTTATTTTTTTTCTTCTGCTTAATATCAAAATGGCAATGGGAATCATGAAAGTTGGTGCAAAATAGTCATCTCATGTGCCACAAATAAATGACCTACTTGATCAATGTCCCACTACTAGAATGTATGACTAATGACACTTCAAAATGTGAATAACATTGCAAAACTTGCTGTTTATGACAGTTCTACAAAACTCCTCGGTTCAAATAGGTTTTTACCAGTTTTTTATATTTGAAAGCAAAAAACAATTTTGCGAAACCAAAACAAACACGGCCTTAGTAATTCATAGTTTTATTTTTGTTTTGGAGACCTTGATTCTTAGACTCTTACCTTGAGATGCATCTAATAAGTGCATATCATCGTTCTAAGTTTGATCTCTCTATATAAGATTATTACTAATCCTCATTCTCTCTCTCTCTCTCTCTCTCTACTAATTCTAATTCTTTTCTCTCTTTTTTTTTGTTGGGGGGGGGGGGGTGTGCCAGAGGCCGATTAAAGGTCCTAATATGCATGTAGAGAGATTCTCTTCGACTACCTTTATAAATATTACAAAAAATTCCTCGTACATGAAGGAAATGCAATCATTGTTGGGTATGAGTCGATTTGTGTTGTGTCAGGTAACCTACGTGTCGATATTTTTGTGTCGTGTCATTATTATTTATGTCATGTTTGTGTCAAGACACACGAGAAAAAAAAATTAATGTGTTCTAAGTATCAAACATTAATCTAAACAATTTATCATATATTTTTAATAATCGTATCAATTTTATAATCGGGTTTGTGTCGACCGGTTAGAGTTGAAACCTTGTGTATCTGTTTTGTAGTTGATAAAGGGAAAGAGAGAGAGAGAGTTGATTGGGTTGTGCTGCTTAGGTGAATATAGCTAATTAGTAGACGAAGAGAGTTGATTGGGTTGTGTTGCTCAGGTGAAAATAGCTAATTAATAGATGAGGATGGCTTGGTTGGAAGAATGCAAAAAAGAAACAGTAAAGATGTTTGGATGGGACATGAAAAAGGGCAGGTGATGGAGGGATGCAAGAGGAGTAAGGACATGACCCCTTCAATTATTGTCCTTTGCAAAGGACTCCCACAATGCAGACAACAGGTGATAGATACTTGCATGGTGGTTCACATGGAAGGATTTTTATGGAAAACTCATGCCTTCTTGAACTTAAGCATTCTAGGTCAACAAATATTTGGCCTTTCATAGTTTGGATCTTCAGTTTCTTTAGGAATGTTTTTTTTAGTTGGTTCTATTTATATTCTACGAATTGTACATACGTTTTCAACTAATAGAGATCATCGTAACCACATGACGTCTAGACTCATAATTGTGATATGATCTGAATTTGTATAATCACCCACAAAGAATGTATATCGAGTTAACCCCTTACGAGACAAGTACCTAAGACTATGAGACATTAATCACCAAAGCTACTAAAAAATGAAGAACATTCGTGATGTTTTATTATTTAGCTCATGTTTATAACACAAACTCTCTCGATTCACCGATTAGAAAAAAATCAAACCAATAAATGTGATTGTGATTGTGATCTTTATAAGGTAATGGATGATGTTATCAGCAGAACAAAAATAACTAAACAACTTAACCGACCTCATCCAATACCAATCTAGTGCAGAAACTTTTAATTCCTCAAAGTCATAGGCTCCTTTTTCTGTTTCTGTTTTTTTTTTCTTCAACAATTTCTTTATGTTTCTTTCTGGGTGAAGTCAAAGAATCATTCATTCCACTCTATATTGATGAGGTAATACATTTTATTTTCAATGGATGACTTGAAAACAAGCAACAGAACTTTATTTGGTGATCAAAAGTCTCCTCTTCTCTCTCTCTCTCCAGATAACATACAAACAATAAAACACATTTCAACTTGAAAATTCCACCTAGAAACTTAATTGTTCTTTATTATTCTACTGAGAATTTGAGTCCCTGTTTAACTATATTTCTTTTGAGGATTAATTTCTTTAAATGGTTTTGTTATATAAATAGAAAAGTTTCCATTAGGAGCATAATGATTCTTTTGGTAGGTATGTTTACATAAACAAGATACAAACAATTCCAGAGATGACAAAATGACCAAAGAACTGGTCCAAGTCATTTTGGTGACTCATTCAAAGTATTTAGTGGGAAGGAAAGTCCAAACCAAAGTAAATAAGATTTGGCACATCTCCGTTGCTGATAATCTAATGTGGAGCCACAAAGGTCAAATTCTCTCTCTCTCTCTCTTTGTTTTCTGGTTGCAGCTGCTCAATTTAACTACCCCAACTCCCTCAGGCCCACAGTACCAGATTCCAAACCCATTGAGTTCATCTTCTCCCTTATTGTATAGTTCTTTCTCCACTATATAAATATCAACTTATGTGGTCTTCTCCAAAACTGGCCAACAAACCTAACTTCATTCTTTTCCAATCTACTTCATGCTCTATAGATGGATAACTCCATGATATCCAAGAATAGTGCTCTCTTTTCTGAGGGAAGATCAGTAGATTCTACTGAGGAGAGTGGTTGGACTTTTTATTTGGAGGACTTCTTATGTGACAATCATGGACACAGTCCTTTGTCCTCTGGGAATGAAAGCCCTTCTCTAGTTTCAGATGCTGGTAACTCTTCAGTGGCAAAGAAGTTGGCTGATAATGATCAGGCTGTGGGGTTTTCTTTGGATAAAAGTTGTAAGAATTTGAGCTTTAAGAAGAGGAAAACGAGAAGAGCAGCAGTTGATGATGCTTTGGAGGATACTGCTAGTTCTCCTGTAAATAGTCCAAAGGTCGGATAAGATTGTATTTATATATATTTTTTTTTTCGTGCAACAGGTAGAAATGTTTGAGCTAATTTACACACACCTCGACTAATGTTCTCCCTGATCCTGTCAAAGGTAAGTCATCCATGTGATGACTAAAATATTCATGAGGATAAATCTCTCATAACCTGGTCCTAATGAATAGCTAAAATTTGAACTCTCAAGATGGCTATGTTTATGTATAATGGTAGTGAATTCATCAGATTCTTTTGATTTTATGAATGCATATAGCTATGTATGTCAGGTTAGGTTTTCCATATTTTTGTTTCTTTTTCTTCAATAGGTTTCTTATTTCAATCCAGCTTAGTTGTGGGTGTTTAGTGTACACAAGTAAATTTCATCATCAGTTGTTTTTCAATTTTTTTTTAATTTTTTTGTTAAATAGGTTTCTTATTTGGTTCAATCAGACATGAACAAAAAGGAAAATAAGGACATTTTGCAGGTAAAAGAACTGATATTTATGGGTTTTTTTCCATGGTTTACTCCATCTTTGTGGTTGATTTGCTGGTATATATTGTCTTATTTGTTGCCTAACACATAGGTATTAATTTGCTTTGTGGGTTTTGTAGGAGAAAGGTAATAATTGTGGGCAGACAGAAGAGAGCATTCAGTCTGATAATATTGGAACTGATAGTGACCATACAGAACTGAAGAAAAGGGGGCTTTGCTTAGTACCTTTGTCAATGCTAGCAAATTATTTTGGTTAATCTTCATTCTATCATCAATGCACTAGCAATTCAACCTCTCTAGATCTCTCTCTCTCTCCCCCCCCCCCTCTCTTTGTGTGTGTGTGTGTGTGTGTGTGTCATCTGTCATCTCTCTCTTTTTTCAGTTGAGGGTTGATTTTGGCTCTTGATCTTGAGCTCTCTGTTCTTAGCCTAGGGCTTGGCTTCTTTTCTTGGAGTCATTATCTTCCAAAACCAAGTTGCGTACTGTCCGGTTTGCAACTCCTCTTAAATTTGTCTTTTACGATATTTACTATATTTCTTACATTTCAAATATAGCACATCCTTTTTTTGACTACAACAATGATTCTTTCCCCGGGAAAAAAATAATTTGTCAACTAAACTTGTCTTGTGTTCTAATAGGGGTACCGTCTTTTCATTCTCTCCAAAGAACCGTAACTTTATGACGATGGACTTCGACAATAGCTAACTTGTTTCTAGTTCTTACTTAAGGTATTAATCAACCGAACAACCAACAATACAAATACAAAGTATCGCATGTGTTTACGTAAAAGAACATCAAGGCTTCCTGCACAAATTGAGGAAAGAAGGAAATAAAAAAATAAAATCAATTTATGATAGATCCACAAAACTTAATTGGGATTTATTTNAGGGGTACCGTCTTTTCATTCTCTCCAAAGAACCGTAACTTTATGACGATGGACTTCCACAATAGCTAACTTGTTTCTAGTTCTTACTTAAGGTATTAATCAACCGAACAACCAACAATACAAATACGAAGTATCGCATGTGTTTACGTAAAAGAACATCAAAGAGAATAAAATTTGGCTTCATGCACAAATTGAGGAAAGAAGGAAATAAAAAAATAAAATCCATTTATGATAGATCCACAAAACTTAATTGGGATTTATTTGCAATTTTCCAGCAGCAACCCCAAATTGTCGGGCTTGGCCACTTTTTTATTTTTTTTTGTTGGTAAGAAAAAGAGGTGGGACAAAGAAAAGCTTCTAAAGACCATCTCGATAGACCCTCACTAGTGGAATCATAAAACCTTTGATTACACCTATTACTCATCTTGAGAACAAACTTAGCTAAGCTAACAGAGCGGTCAACTACCGAACTCTAAAATTCGAACCTCCAACCTCAAGGTGAAAGGTTCGGCCAATACACTACTAAACCACCTCACTCGATAGTTCATACTAAGTCACTTTGATCTCGTTAAATTGTATCTCAATCTCTCTGGTAGCCATTTTTGTTTCGTTAGATCTTTCCTAAGATTTAACTTGGTACAATCCATGTATGACCCGAAACACGCTCAAATCTTCTACCTTTTAGCTTCTTGAAGATGTGATTAGACATAAAAATAAGAATGATGCAACTTGGATATTCAAGGGTCATAGTTGACATTTTGTACTAAACATATACATTATGACCTCAACCCCCCAGCCGACTTAATTATATCATCCAAATGCTCAATGATGTTAGCTACTTTTATTCATATTCGACGAAGGAATCTTAGTGGGGAGTATCCCGTCCCTAATTATGTGTTTAAAAGAGTTAGGCCATTTATATTTTGATATTACGATCAGGGTTATGTGGGTCAATTTATACGTATTTTGATTAATTTTTTCTCCAATTTGATCAAAAACAAACTCATTCACGTCGGGACTAGAGAAATTTATGAAAGATTTATCATTCATAGCTTGACTTTAAGAGAATTATCAAATTTCGAATTTAAAATGTCTGAGTTTATAGTTAATTCCTAACTCTACCAAGGTGCCGATTGGGGTTTAGGCCATTTATCCGAAAACCCCTAATCCGGCTAGCTCTTGACCGAAGGATAACACTGTTGTAAACATACAAAAAGAAAAAACTACGTAGTATACTGAAGTTAATCGANTTGGCCACTTTTTTTTTTTTTTTTTGTTGGTAAGAAAAAGAGGTGGGGGCAAAGAAGAGCTTCTAAAGACCATCTTGATAGACCCTCATTAGTGGAATCATAAAACCTTTGACTACACCAATTACTCATCTCGAGAACAAACCTAGCTAAGCTAACAGAACGGTCAACTACCGAACTCTAAAATTCGAACCTCCAGTCTCAGGGTGAAAGGTTCGGCCAATACACTGCTAAACCACACCACTCGATAGTTCATACTAAGTCACTTTGATCTCGTTAAATTGTATCTCAATCTCTCTGGTAGCAATTTTTGTTTCGTTAGATCTTTCCTAAGATTTAACTTGGTACAATCCATGTATGACCCGAAACATGCTCAAATCTTCTACCTTTTAGCTTCTTGAAGATGTGATTAGACATAAAAATAAGAATGATGCAACTTGGATATTCAAGGGTAAGATTTATCTTTCATAGCTTGACTTTAAGGGAATTATCAAATTTCGAATTTAAAATGTCTGAATTTATAGTTAATTTCTAACTCTACCAAGGTGCCGATTGGGGTTTAGGCCATTTATCCGAAGACCCCTAATCCGCCTAGCTCCTGACCGAAGGATAACACTGCTGTAAACATACAAAAAGAAAAAACTACGTAGTATACTAAAGTTAATCGGNTCCGGCTAGCTCTTGACCGAAGGATAACACTGTTGTAAACATACAAAAAGAAAAAACTACGTAGTATACTGAAGTTAATCGAGAATCACTAAATTTTTATTTAATTGATTTACAACCATTGATATTGTAATTAATATTAAAAAATATAAAATAATAACATAAAATTTTTTTACACATGTCAAAATTTTATTGAATAAAAAGTAAAGTCCGATGCTAAAAAATTATTTTTCAATACACCGGTTGAAAAATAAACAACCGTCTCTCTCTCTCTCTCTCTCTCTCTCTCTCTCTCATGCATTTCAACAATAGATGTTGAAGATTGAAACAACCCTATATAGCTAGTCGTTAAGAGTACAGCTCATCAGTGGCTCTTAGTTTTTTTTTTTATTAAAAAAAAAAGAAAAATAAATGTTGTGAAAATAAAAGAAATGCGCATCCGGGGAATCGAACCCCGGTCAGTACCGTGGGAGGGTACTATGATACCACTACACCAGATGCGCTCTTTAGGTAGTAAACTCTTATATTCTTTATATAAAGTTAACTTTATGTTTATGTTACATACTACAATTGGTTTTACCGAGTANGGTCAGTACCGTGGGAGGGTACTATGATACCACTACACCAGATGCGCTCTTTAGGTAATTAGACTCTTATATTATTTATATACAGTGAACTTTATGTTACATACTACAATTGGCTTTGCCGAGTTCTGAGCTTGAGGAAATTTGTGACTTAACGTAGAATAGATTGCTTCTTGGGTGATCCTTCCTAATTTGCTTTTGTTTTTGTTTTTGTTTTTTCACCTTCCTCGAGCAGAAAGATGGGCAAGCAGTATCAGGGGCATAAATCATGTTATGCTTTCCCTTAAAATGCATTTTCTTTCACCACCGAGGTGTAAATCTAATTGGCTTTCAACAAAAGGTGAAAGTTTTGCCTTCTTTTAGTGGTCATGAGTTCAAGCCCACTTTTGATAATAATTTCTATAAACCAAATATTACAAGATGGGTTGAATGTTTAACTTGTCATTTGTGATAATGAACTCAATCATCCCAAGTTAATAATTATGACTCAAAATAAACATTCTATAACAAATAAAAACCTCAAGATGACGTCCCGAAGAGTTGTTACGCTTGGCCACCCCTAACCACTTTTTAATGAGCAAAAAACAAATGCATTTTCTTTCTATTTCTCATTGTAATGAACTACTTACCGTGAATTGAGCACAAACTCACCTAAATATAATAGATATCATCACTTAAGACTCTTGTTATGTGATCTAAAACGAAGGAAATTATATGGGGGAAAATTAGACCTGCAGTGCTTCTATCTATCATTGGCAAAATGTACCTCAAAATATGTATTTTTTTTTGGCTGGAAATCATTTAATGACTGCTGTCATCAAGGTACAATTATCATCATCCTCGTTGTTATTCATATCCAACGTTCTGGTTTCAAGAAATTCATTAGTTTTTGGCACTTGGTAAGTTGAATAAAATGGTTTACTTCTTCTCAGGAAACTTCTCTAGCAACTCTGGAATCACCTCAAACAGATCGCCTACAAGACCATAATCAGCAACCTGCAATCCAAAAAGTCCACCGGAAAGTGAAGTTCAAATGCAAGCAAATACGTTCAATGTCTATTATCAAACATGTCTTACCGAAGGTGAAAAACAGTTAATATATCACAATACCACCATTTAGCCGTAGCATGCGCGGAGTTTTCAGAGAGAGATTGTCTTTGAGGGGTCCTGATAATATGTTCAGTTCACATGCTTGTGCAAGTGTGTGATATAAGGAAACATTTTAACTTTTTAGGGTGTTACAAATCCAAGTTTGTTGAGGATTTTCAACGCCAGTAAAATTAGTTATGAATCAACTATAAGCTCCAAGCGTCCAAGTTCCAACCTACAAGAATGAGGTGTTCTTTCACACGGGCCTCTTTGCTGGGCAAGGCTACCTCATTTCATTTTCTCCCAATGTTAAAAGTCTAGATATCTAAATATAGAATTTGAAACATCACCAAATCCAGCTGTACCACATTGTTGCAAATGGGTAACTCAAATGATATGAAAACAATGGAGAGAGAGAGAAGGGGGGGGGGGGGGGTTAGCAATTACCTGGAATATGGGTGCGTCTGCATCTTTGTTTACAGCAACAATGACCTTAGAATCTCTCATGCCTGCTAAGTGTTGAATGGCTCCGGAAACACCAAAAGCCAGATACAGTTCTGGGGCAACGATCTTTCCAGTTTGACCAACCTGACTCAAAGCCAACATCCATTGTTAGAAGAGCGAAAATTTTGAAAAGGAGACTTGCGAGTGCGACAAGGAAGTAGACTATTTTTAACATACACAAGTGACCCGTAGGAAAAATTAGAAGGCTACTAATGAGCATCATCAATTCGTGGAGATTCAAGTCACAACTCTGAACGACAGCATGATAATTCCTATAAAACCTTAATAATTGGAATACCAGCTAATAAATATCAGCACTAGGCAAAGATACAGCTGAAAATAATCTTGCACATTCAAATTAATATGAGCATTTTCATTCCAAGATACAATCAAGCTTAACCCATTACAGCATTTCGATTGGATGGCGATCATTTCTCAATTATGGGCTTGCATTTATGAAAATGAGTTTCAAAGCACGAAAAAGTGGAAATCACGAGGAGGGTCATGGAAAAGATGCCAAATGATATCCTAAAGCAACCATCGGAGGCATTACCTGAAGTTCATTAGGAACAAACCCAGCATCAACAGCAGCACGAGTGGCACCAACTGTGACATAATAAGACAGAACAAGTGTCATTTCAAGTTGGATCCTAATTTATAATACAAATGAAGTATAGGTCATATTGACAGGCCTAGGTCCTACGGCCTAAGGGTGTAACTTAGGTTAAGAAATAAGAAAATTTTCAAACTTCAAATATGAACAAAAAAAATAAAAAATCAAGAGATCATATAAAGTTTAACAAAACAGAAAAAAAAAATAATTCATCGGTGGTTCAGAAAAGAAAAAGTTAAGAAGAGGAAGTACCCGCTGCACCAAGTTTCTCTGCAAGCTTCTCTATCATTTTGAAGTTCTCAGCATTTTTCAAACCTCGACCCCCAGTAACTACAACACGTGCATTTCCGAGGTCCGGACGTTCTGTATCCTGAGATGTATGTCCTATATATCGAGATTGAGCAATTGCATCTGCAAACAAAAGACAAATAGGATGATATGAACAAGGAAGGTAAAGAAAATGAACCACCAAATAGATCCGATGTGCAAAATTTATAAACAATACTGTTAGTCAAAGAGTACACAGAAAATCCAACAATAGCTATTGGTTAGACATTAAAATAAAAAAACAAGATATGCTTGTTTTTTCAAGTAAAACCGCGGATTGGGTTTTCACAAAAACAATGGAAAAACTTTGCAGACAGGGAGAAGCCCAGATGACAAAACATGTTAGTGATTAGAAAATAATTAACAGACCTTCGCCAAAGGTTGAGAGATCAACCTGGTCAATTGGCGCAGGATTAGGTTTTGAATCAGCTGACTTCGAGGCCACCGGAAAAGAGGTAGACCTAATGGTCAACATACAAGGGTTTGAACCAGTGTATCGAACAGTACAAAGAGCATTTCCAGCATAAATTGGCCTGTCATATAGAAGAAATCTTTTGATTAAAGTCTATAATGAGTCTGCCCTGTGTCTTGCCAAAAGGCACACAAGATGCGCCTCCAACCCAAGATGATTGAGGTGCAGTATGCTCTAAGTGGTGTTTGCTTCCAATAAATAGCCGCAATTTGGTAAATATGGCATTTTCATAAGGGAAATCACAACTTTTAACAGTTGAATGTGGCCATTGATTTTAATCTATTTATCACTTCTAAAAGCTTCTAAAAGTTATGCTCTTCGAATGACATCAACTAAATTGCAAACAGCCTTCAAAGTATTTTGTCTACTATGGAAAAAACAAGTGCTGCATACTTGATCTCACAAGGTCACACCCACCAAGGGCAAATGTGTCCTTCAACAACATGAGGGGAGAAAAATTCAGGCTCCAAAGGCCATACACTGATCACATGCATGTATACATCATATTAAAAGACACAACCACAGGCTGTTAACTTCACTGCCTCTCCTGCCACCCCAAAAGGAGGGTTGTACAGGGTTGAAGTCCAACTTGGCAAATGAAGTCTAATCAGTTTTTACTCAAGAGATGATACATTTTCTTTGTGTGTGCAGACAATGATATGGTCATACGGCACACGACTAAAGACTTGATAAAGGCTGCAGTGAAATGTGAATAAAGCACTTAAAAAACATCGGCATTCAATCCAAACAGTGAGAGAAAGGGCATTAATTTTTACAGCAACTGTTGTTTGAAAAAAGAATTTAGGATGATAATGTTGGCANTTAAAAAACATCGGCATTCAATCCAAACAGTGAGAGAAAGGGCATTAATTTTTACAGTAACTGTTGTTTGAAAAAAGAATTTAGGATGATAATGTTGGCATCCGTTCACAGCTCTGAATAACAACTGAAATTNGTGAATAAAGCACTTAAAAAACATCGGCATTCAATCCAAACAGTGAGAGAAAGGGCATTAATTTTTACAGCAACTGTTGTTTGAAAAAAGAATTTAGGATGATAATGTTGGCAACCTGACAAAAATTTGAGATCCTGACATTTCAATGACATCAGTAACAGGAGAAACATCAAGAACGGCAGCTGCACGCGGTAGTATATTTTTCCCAAACGAACCTGAAGCAGCAATTATATGTGAGTATCCACCTTTCTGCTGAACCAATTGGACTAATTTAGCCCATGGTTCTGCTCGAGGATACATAAATTTATCAGAATCAGCCACGAGCACCTAAACGAGAAAAAAATATCTAAATTAGAACCAAACAACGTCCATAGGCTGACTTTATCCTTTTGTTCATCCGCTGGAAACTAAGATATTGTTCTTCCTTAATATGTTAAAAGTCGGTTTCGACAAGAAAGGATCTTATTTTTCGAGGTTTTTAATTCTACAGGAAAGAAATGAATTTTCAGAATTAATGCAAACAATTGCTTAAAACAAAATCATAAAATGATTACTTCGGCAACTGACTCACATTGTCTAGCCACAAACAATATAGATCAATTGACCAAGGCAATCTGTAGAAGAAATTCAACCTACCTGAGAAATGGAAGGATGGCATGAGGCAGCATGTGCAGCAGCTTCTTGAAGGGAAGGACCTGATCCAGCCAGTAGCATAGAGACAGAATTGTCCTCACCTAAGGACTTTGCAGCTTCTACTGCACTCAAGGACTGCGACTTGAGCAATCCACTGTCATGTTCGGCTAAGACTAAAGTGCTAAGCTATGTGGAAGAAGGAAAAAAAAATTAGAAACACATGAGACAATTTTTTTTTATAAGTACCAAACTATTTGCCGGATAACCACCTTCACAACAAAGCAAAACAACTACATCTTCACACAATTATAAAAACAATTGCAACTTGCAAGGTTATGTTTCCACGAATCATATGCACCCTTAAAGATAGTCTGCAAGCATGGTGTGGTACTCATAAAATGATTGAAAAAATTGGCTTTTCCAGGTATAAGAATATGCATGCTTGGGGTTTTTCGTGAGGTACTTTGTTAGTCAAAGATGTGTCTTTCACTGGTCTGATTGCTCTTTCCCGTCAAATGAAAACATAGCTCATAAGGCTTTTTTGAGACTCTGAGGAAGATGTGTGATAAAAGTAAGGCACTGTCAAGTACTTATATTTTTTTCTGGGCAACATAGCAAATTAAGAAGCTAAACACGGGCATTGCTAACTGAAACTAATGTTCCACTGAAGAAAGAAAGCATACACGGACTGGTGTGAATGGGGAGTTGGAGTTATAATAGCGATGAAGTGGCAATGATGATGGGTAAGGGCAAAAGGTGACAGCCAGAACAATGATAGTAGATTGTATGACAGTGCTTTGCGATGGTGATGGTAATTGTTCCGGTATGTGACTATGTCCCCAAAAAGCAAAAACAATTGCTTCCATTTCAACATCATGTCTTTTGCTCTGTTGATTTTACTTTTGCTTCCAAAAGCAAGAAAATTATCACCAAGACACAATTCAAATAGGGGATATGATTCCCAGGTAAAAATTGAATCCAATGTAACAGTCCCAATGCTATCAAACAGACTTAACTTTAACGTTCTAATGAGCAAATTACTGCACAATCAACCCCAATTACTTTCTACGTATCCACAAAGAATCAGTTTCAAAACAGGATCACATGCTTCTATCCAAAAATCGATTTCCCTTGCTACGTTCGCTTTCTGGCTTTGCAAATCCCCAATAGATTTCACAAATTACAGTACTTAGATATGAAAAAGGCATAATAGCAAGGGGAAAAAAACACTTCAACTCTCACAAATTAATAGAAATGCCTAATCAGTCACTTTCATTTGATACGTATACTGGAATATAGAAATAGTGCGTCTCTATACNCACTTCAACTCTCACAAATTAATAGAAATGCCTAATCAGTCACTTTCATTTGATACGGATACTGGAATATAGAAATAGTGCGTCTCCATACATACATACATATATGTGAGCATCAAAATCTAGATTTAGAGTCGGATACAGAAGAAGATGAAGCTTACAGATCTATAAGCTCTGGGGATTCGGGAAGTGAAGGAATAATTTTTGAAAGTTCCAAGTATCGCTCTACTGGCCATGTCTGCAACCTCCGCTGGATTTCGGAGACGATGGGAGCTCTTTTTAAATGTATGCCGAAGAGCATAAAACGATGCCGTATAGACGATAGGAGTTTTATAAATTTTTTGGGGTTAATTACATTGGAGGTCCCAAAAATACGAGGTTTGTCTCATTTTAGTCTCCAATATTTTAATTGCATCATTTTGATCCATAAAGTATTAAATATGTTTTTATATGATCCCTCAAACAGATATTGTTCAAATTGTTAACAATTTTTTATCATAAGCTACCCATATTACACATTTTTTTGTGTAAGAGTTACCCAAATTTTATTTAAAAGCTATCAAAATTATTTTTTATTCATATATTAGGTATTACGTGACAAGTTAATGTTAAAAGGTTGTTAGTAATTTGGATGTTATCTGCTTGACGGACCATATAGAAACATATTTCATACTTTAAGGATCAAAATGATATAATTGAANCATACATACATACATATATGTGAGCATCAAAATCTAGATTTAGAGTCGGATACAGAAGAAGATGAAGCTTACAGATCTATAAGCTCTGGGGATTCGGGAAGTGAAGGAATAATTTTTGAAAGTTCCAAGTATCGCTCTACTGGCCATGTCTGCAACCTCCGCTGGATTTCAGAGACGATGGGAGCTCTTTTTAAATGTACGCCGAAGAGCATAAAACGATGCCGTATAGACGATAGGAGTTTTATAAATTTTTTGGGGTTAATTACATTGGAGGTCCCAAAAATACGAGGTTTGTCTCATTTTAGTCTCCAATATTTTAATTGCATCATTTTGATCCATAAAGTATTAAATATGTTTTTATATGGTCCCTCAAACAGATATTGTTCAGATTGTTAACAATTTTTTATTATAATCTATCCATATTACACATTTTTTGTGTAAGAGTTACCCAAATTTTATTTAAAAGCTATCAAAATTATTTTTTATTCATATTTAGGTATTACGTGACAAGTTAATGTTAAAAGGTTGTTAGTAATCTGGATGTTATCTGCTTGAGGGACCATATAGAAACATATTCCATACTTTAAGGATCAAAATGATATAATTGAAACATTAGCAACCGAAATAAAACAATCCTCATATTTTAGAAACTTTCAATGCAATTAACCCCAAATTTTGGATAAAGTCATAATTTTTTATCAGTCTTTCAAATCTCCAAAAAAAAAAAAATATTATTGGCTAATTGGAAGTTAAATTCTCACTAATTGGAGGTCCACAAGAAAATCACTCTTATTTAATTAGTTGTGAGACTTAGTTAATATCATTCTTAATTTTATTAAGAAATTTAACTTCTATGTAATTCATGGTTGTTTGTATCGATCAAATTCTAGTTTAATAAGATGTTTAGATAACTTACATATAATGATTGAGTCTGATCTTTGATAATTCAGAGGGCTTATGTTTAATCCCTTCTCACATTTTCTAAAATCTAGTCACCTTTGTTNCTCTTATTTAATTAGTTGTGAGACTTAGTTAATATCATTCTTAATTTTATTAAGAAATTTAACTTCTATGTAATTCATGGTTGTTTGTATCGATCAAATTCTAGTTTAATAAGATGTTTAGATAACTTACATATAATGATTGAGTCTGATCTTTGATAATTCAAAGGACTTATGTTTAATCCCTTCTCACATTTTCTAAAATCTAGTCACCTTTGTTCATAAAAGGAACATGTTCAAATTACGATGGTCAGTTGTTGAGTTTGAAGAAATAGTTAACCCAAAACTAAACAATTTGTAATAAAAAAGTTTGACCTATAAGTCATCTGCAAGATTATGAGGTAAAAAAAAAAATGGGTGTACTTGGATCAACTTAAGAAATAGCTGAATTCTCATTGACATTGAAAAGGAAACAACAAATTGTTGTAAACACAATCAACTTATTTGATTATATGCATTGTATTTGTTTGTATATAGGACAACCACCAACTCAAATTATGTACAATGATCACTTTATTTCTCAGCTGTATCAAACCAATCAATATCAACAACCAAGCTTTCCCTTAAAGACCTGTTAAATCCACTGGTATATCAAGGTGAGGGAGAAAATCAAAAAGAACAAAACACAATCAACCAAAAGAAACNTCACTTTATTTCTCAGCTGTATCAAACCAATCAATATCAACAACCAAGCTTTCCCTTGAAGACCTGTTAAATCCACTGGTATATCAAGGTGAGGGAGAAAATCAAAAAGAACAAAACACAATCAACCAAAAGAAACTGAATCAATGAAGTTCTTCATCCACATCTTGAATTTAGAGAACCAGAGCAAGGGAAGAAATGAAAGTTCCAACACAGCCAATAACCCCCATGTAAATTGAAGTAGCACCACTTGGAGGAGGAGGAGGAGGAGGAGGAGGTGTCTCACCAAAAGGAGATGGAGATGGGTTTATCTCCACCGATCCTGAAGGCGGCGAAGGAGCCTCCTCTCCTGCCGGTGCTGTAGATGGAGGAACCTCTGTGCTTGATCGGTTGTTTCTATCTGCCATCACAACCACCACCAACTTTTCATTCTTAAGACAGTTCTCTTTAACTCCACTTATGAAATAGTAAGGCCCAGATTGGTCGAACTTGAACACACTGTGGCCATCAGTAAATTTATCAAGTGGTGTTGCTGAGTTGCAATTGGTGTAGTCCTCCTTAGTTACCCTCACCACTGAGTCTTTGTCAGCTGGGTACACAAACACTGCAGAAAAGCAGTAAATGTAGTCACATGACCAGAAGAACTAATTGAAATGTGTTACTTCAGTTTGATTTCATTCATTTAAGGGGTATGTTATTGAGTTGTTTGGGGAAACTAGACATGTTTGGTTTGCGTCTTAAAAAATAGTATTTGAAAATTATTTTTAAGAAAAGTTTTAGAAAAGTGTGCATTAATTTTTTTTGTGTCGCACAACTTGTTTGATTATATAATAAAAACAGTAAAACTTGTTTAGACAGTAACCCATAAAACAATAAAAATAGAAATGTGGTGGTGTTGGACGTGGTGGTGGTGGTGGTGGTGTTGGTGTTTTCTAAATACCAAAAAAGTTTATTTTTAAAAACACACAAAAATAATACTAACTTGTTTTCTAAATCTATTCACTTTTTGTTCTCAGTTTTTAAAAACAGTTGTGTAAACAGCTTTTCTCTTAAAAATTATTTTTGAAAACAGAAAAACAGTTTTTGATAAAACAAACCAAATAGACCTAAACTCTTCAAAATAGAGTTAAGACTGGCTATTGCTTATAAAACATCTATAAGCGATAAACTCGTACAGTGGGTATGGGATAACTGTAACTGTGTTTCTACATGACAAAAGGATTTAACTTACGNTGTAATAAAAAAGTTTGACCTATAAGTCATCTGCAAGATTATGAGGTAAAAAAAAAAATGGGTGTACTTGGATCAACTTAAGAAATAGCTGAATTCTCATTGACATTGAAAAGGAAACAACAAATTGTTGTAAACACAATCAACTTATTTGATTATATGCATTGTATTTGTTTGTATATAGGACAACCACCAACTCAAATTATGTACAATGATCACTTTATTTCTCAGCTGTATCAAACCAATCAATATCAACAACCAAGCTTTCCCTTGAAGACCTGTTAAATCCACTGGTATATCAAGGTGAGGGAGAAAATCAAAAAGAACAAAACACAATCAACCAAAAGAAACTGAATCAATGAAGTTCTTCATCCACATCTTGAATTTAGAGAACCAGAGCAAGGGAAGAAATGAAAGTTCCAACACAGCCAATAACCCCCATGTAAATTGAAGTAGCACCACTTGGAGGAGGAGGAGGAGGAGGAGGTGTCTCACCAAAAGGAGATGGAGATGGGTTTATCTCCACCGATCCTGAAGGCGGCGAAGGAGCCTCCTCTCCTGCCGGTGCTGTAGATGGAGGAACCTCTGTGCTTGATCGGTTGTTTCTATCTGCCATCACAACCACCACCAACTTTTCATTCTTAAGACAGTTCTCTTTAACTCCACTTATGAAATAGTAAGGCCCAGATTGGTCGAACTTGAACACACTGTGGCCATCAGTAAATTTATCAAGTGGTGTTGCTGAGTTGCAATTGGTGTAGTCCTCCTTAGTTACCCTCACCACTGAGTCTTTGTCAGCTGGGTACACAAACACTGCAGAAAAGCAGTAAATGTAGTCACATGACCAGAAGAACTAATTGAAATGTGTTACTTCAGTTTGATTTCATTCATTTAAGGGGTATGTTATTGAGTTGTTTGGGGAAGCTAGACATGTTTGGTTTGCGTCTTAAAAAGTAGTATTTAAAAATTATTTTTAAGAAGAGTTTCAGAAAAGTGTGCATTAATTTTTTTTGTGTCGCACAACTTGTTTGATTATATAATAAAAACAGTAAAACTTGTTTAGACAGTAACCCATAAAACAATAAAAATAGAAATGTGGTGGTGTTGGACGTGGTGGTGGTGGTGGTGTTGGTGTTTTCTAAATACCAAAAAAGTTTATTTTTAAAAACACACAAAAATAGTACTAACTAGTTTTCTAAATCTATCCATTTTTTGTTCTCAGTTTTTAAAAACAGTTGTGTAAACAACTTTTCTCTTAAAAATTATTTTTGAAAACAGAAAAACAGTTTTTGATAAAACAAACCGAATAGACCTAAACTCTTCAAAATAGAGTTAAGACCGGCTATTGCTTATAAAACATCTATAAGCGATAAACTCGTACAGTGGGTACGGGATAACTGTAACTGTGTTTCTACATGACAAAAGGATTTAACTTACANCAATAAATAAGAGCAATGCCACTTCTTTTTTTTTTGGGGGGGGGGAGAGGGGGAGAAGGGGAGAAGAACATAGACCGTTGACCTTAAAAAGACAAAATTTTTATAAGGTAAGGAGTACCATTTAACCAAATATTCGTTAATACAATGTTACTTAAACTTAATTTATCAATCTAATCAATTATAATGATAGAATTGTTATTGGGGTCCATTGCCAATTCAAACAATGCGAAGAATTAGGTCCCTAAATTATATCCAAATGATATAATTAGATGATGGGTAAACAGTGGCTCAAAACCTTTTTTTGTTACACTAGTAAAACAAATTATTGTAATGAGTGATAAATTATACTTTGACCCTCTTTTAATAATCATATATTTTGTATTATACTTACAACTAATGTTATTAATCTCAAACTATCCCTCTAAAATATCATGTTTCTCACAATGCACCTACAAATATAGTAGCCATTTCACTCACATTGTTATAATTATCGATATTTTTTTGTTGACCAATTATATCAATACACGTTTGGGCACTTTTTACTTAAAATAAGTTACGCAATTGATTTTAGTGTAGTACAAGCATTGTTGAAGGGTTATAGTTCCGGAGGTAATATAAATGAGTTATAAGTTTAGATCTATTGAGTTCGAAACTTGACAATCTTCTGAGTCAAAAATAAGATATTTATCTCTCATAAATGGATGACTTGTGTTTAATCAAATTGGGAGATAGATTAGTAAAAATGAGCAAAAGTTGATTCGGACACTGGGGAAGTAATTAGTCCTAGGGAGGGGATTAGTCCCATAAGTTGATTAGTCTAGGATTGGTCCAGACACCGAATCAGGGTAAATTGACCAAAGAAGGAATTAATCGAAGTGTACATAAATTGATCTGGACGTCTTGACCGTTGAAAAAATAAAAAGAATTAAAATATAATTAGTGAATTTAACAAACAATATTAATTAGTATCATTTTCAATGTTTCTTTNATAAGTTACGCAATTGATTTTAGTGTAGTACAAGCATTGTTGAAGGGTTATAGTTCCAGAGGTAATATAAATGAGTTATAAGTTTAGATCTAATGAGTTATAAGTTTAGATTTATTGAGTTCGAAACTTGACAATCTTCTGAGTCAAAAATAAGATATTTATCTCTCATAAATGGATGACCTGTCTTTAATCAAAGTGGGAGGGAGATTAGTAAAAATGAGCAAAAGTTGATTCGAACACTGAACTAGGGAAGTAATTAGTCCTAGGGAGGGGATTAGTCCCATAAGTTGATTAGTCTAGGATTGGTCCAGACACCGAATCAGGGTAAGTTGACCAAAGAAGGAATTAATCGAAGTGTACATAAATTGATTTGGACGTTGAAAAAATAAAAAGAATTAAAATATAATTAGTGAATTTAACAAACAATATTAATTAGTATCATTTTCAATGTTTCTTCTTGGGTCAAAGTATCATCTTTTCGGAGTAGCTTCCTTACCATGTCATTTGTCAAGTTGAGTCTATGAATGCTAATCTTCGTATGGCTATGGCTAAATGGACTTGGTCAGCGCTTGAGGAAGGAGGAAACAATCTCAGAACTGCCTATCTTGATGGAAAAACCTATGGCGTTGACCATGGCCAGCTAACCAGGCCAGTCAATGACTGGTTTAAACACGTAACCAGTACCAAAACAAGGGCGTGAGCATCACCCATACTATCCATTTCAATTCCACTACACTCCATATCCATGGTCCATGCATACTGAGAAGGAAGGCGACTGGACACCAACACAAATTCCTTCGATCCCACACCTTTCTGGCTCTGATAATGGTACTAACACCCATATTTATGACAAATAAGAGGAAGAGAGAGAGAAGGAAAAGTAATTACCGCATTAAGCGGCTCTTGTTTGTGTGGATGATGTACTGGGGAGAGAAAATGGAAAGAAGGAAGAGTTCACCACTCCCATCATGTCATCTGAGCGACCTTTGACGGAGTAATAAACACACCCACCACCACATCACCTCCTAACTTCCCCTAAAAAAACAAAGACAAAACAACATAAACAAACTCAAAATATAAAAAACACTTCTTGTCGTATATTCTTTGTTTTCTTTCTTTGAATTTGTCGCATGATTTTTTTTTTCTCTCAAAAGCCCAGCAGCACAGGATCTAGGTCCCTTTGGAATTCGTTCTGGAAAATTTGATCTGGGTTTTGATGATTGTTGGAGGATTCAGCTTGTGGGTGCTGGTTTAGATTTTCATTTTGAAGAATTGGAAGTAACCTGTGTTTTGTAAAAGTGTTTTTTCTTGTTTTGAGATTCTGGAATGTGGTGGGACGCTGGAGCACCTACTGATTCTTTCTACCAGGTTCGGCCTGAATGCACCGATGTTCCAAAAACCAAGTTCAGAATCAAGGTTTGTGAAATNCGTTGAAAAAATAAAAAGAATTAAAATATAATTAGTGAATTTAACAAACAATATTAATTAGTATCATTTTCAATGTTTCTTCTTGGGTCAAAGTATCATCTTTTCGGAGTAGCTTCCTTACCATGTCATTTGTCAAGTTGAGTCTATGAATGCTAATCTTCGTATGGCTATGGCTAAATGGACTTGGTCAGCGTTTGAGGAAGGAGGAAACAATCTCAGAACTGCCTATCTTGATGGAAAAACCTATGGCGTTTACCATGGCCAGCTAACCAGGCCAGTCAATGACTGGTTTAAACACGTAACCAGTACCAAAACAAGGGCGTGAGCATCACCCATGCTATCCATTTCAATTCCACTACACTCCATATCCATGGTCCATACATATNGAATTAAAATATAATTAGTGAATTTAACAAACAATATTAATTAGTATCATTTTCAATGTTTCTTCTTGGGTCAAAGTATCATCTTTTCGGAGTAGCTTCCTTACCATGTCATTTGTCAAGTTGAGTCTATGAATGCTAATCTTCGTATGGCTATGGCTAAATGGACTTGGTCAGCGCTTGAGGAAGGAGGAAACAATCTCAGAACTGCCTATCTTGATGGAAAAACCTATGGCGTTGACCATGGCCAGCTAACCAGGCCAGTCAATGACTGGTTTAAACACGTAACCAGTACCAAAACAAGGGCGTGAGCATCACCCATACTATCCATTTCAATTCCACTACACTCCATATCCATGGTCCATGCATACTGAGAAGGAAGGCGACTGGACACCAACACAAATTCCTTCGATCCCACACCTTTCTGGCTCTGATAATGGTACTAACACCCATATTTATGACAAATAAGAGGAAGAGAGAGAGAAGGAAAAGTAATTACCGCATTAAGCGGCTCTTGTTTGTGTGGATGATGTACTGGGGAGAGAAAATGGAAAGAAGGACGAGTTCACCACTCCCATCATGTCATCTGAGCGACCTTTGACGGAGTAATAAACACACCCACCACCACATCACCTCCTAACTTCCCCTAAAAATACAAAGACAAAACAACATAAACAAACTCAAAATATAAAAAACACTTCTTGTCGTATATTCTTTGTTTTCTTTCTTTGAATTTGTCGCATGATTTTTTTTTTCTCTCAAAAGCCCAGCAGCACAGGATCTAGGTCCCTTTGGAATTCGTTCTGGAAAATTTGATCTGGGTTTTGATGATTGTTGGAGGATTCAGCTTGTGGGTGCTGGTTTAGATTTTCATTTTGAAGAATTGGAAGTAACCTGTGTTTTGTAAAAGTGTTTTTTCTTGTTTTGAGATTCTGGAATGTGGTGGGACGCTGGAGCACCTACTGATTCTTTCTACCAGGTTCGGCCTGAATGCACCGATGTTCCAAAAACCAAGTTCAGAATCAAGGTTTGTGAAATCTTCATCGAATGGCCATTTTTCGTTTGCTTTGCATTTGAAGTATTTATCCTGTCTCTGTGAGATCAAAATATGCATGGAGTTTTCTTTTCTTTCTTTTTTTGGGTGGGTGGGGGTTTGGGGGGATTCAAACCCACGCCTATTTCTTTGTATATAAAGTGTTAGAGATCATCGTTTTCCTTTGGTTTTGGTCTCAATTATGTTTCCTGAATGCATGTTCAAGTTTTAGAAGATTAGTAGCATTGGACTCCTCTTAGTATGTCATAATGATTTGTTTTTTGACATTTGCTTCCAACTCTAATGGTGGAATCCACTACTCATCTGATGCCTTTTTTTTTTTTTTGTAATGTTTTTGTAAATCTTGATATGTAGGCTGGCAAGACCCTAAGTGCAAGGAAATGGCAAACTGCGTTCACTCCAGAAGGTTATCTCGACATAGCCAGAACACTTAGTCGGATCCGCCGTGGGGTAAATTTCTTTGTCATGGTCGAAGATTACTGCATGCTTGTAAAGTGAGCTTTACCTTTTCTTTGATTCTATATGTTTTCTAATAACATCCTTTGGATTACTACATGAATTAGCTTTAACTCACATGAATCACATCGTCTCAATGGTATTATGGATGCTCTTCATAGATAAAATCAATTCGGACGAGAATTCTGATGTCTGTTGGTTCTTAGGTATCTTATAGACTCGTACATTTCATGTATGTCGTGGAAAATCTCTTGTCGGTCGGACCACACAATAGTATGTTTGAATTGTCTATATGCATAAATCCAAGCACGACCATAAGCTTTATGGGAAAGAAAGCAACTTTTAATAAGTGTTCCTTATTAACTGGCCAAGTAAAGACAAGAAAAGCAGAAGATAAAGAGAATCAGTCTTGAAATCAAGCACAAATAAAACCAATCAGCTGCATATCAAATAAATTGCCAATATAAGAAACACCTGTGGTTAAAAAGTGATAATAGTTCCACATGCAAAATGCTGGGATGTTTTTTCACCTGATCCTGGCTGAATGACTTGTTTCCTACCTTTTAGAACTGGCCTTTCACATAACAATATTTCTGGTCTTGCTGTATATGAACCATCTCAATCGGCATAACTTTCTTTTATCTCCTGTCACATGTTCATTCATGCACAATTTCCCCCCCTAATTTTCCTGTTTTCCTGGATATACCAAATCTTCATACAAAAGGAATACCTTTGTTTATCATTTTTCCTTTTCTAATCATGTAAACCAACCGTCTAAATGTGCTTTTTTATGCACTTACCTTATAGGTAATTCTTGCTTTTGTACCGCTTTACACTTCAAATAGCATAACTCGATATATTTTTCTTTTGATCAATTCACTTTCTTTGACAAATATCTGATCTACAAATACAAAGAAGAGTAATTTTCTTGTTGTTTAGGGGATATTTTTGTGGTACCATTCTTGTTCTGATATACGGTTACTAAATTGTAATTGTAGGCCACTTATGTGTATTTATTTCACTAATCAATGCTTATGTTCCTTTTTCGATCCCTAATTACATTGTTATGTTATACATCCAAGTAAGAAGACATCTTTCCAGGCTTAAATGACACATATGCTTTCTGTATTTAGTAATGATTCATGGATGAGATTATATTATTGAAGCCTGGTTAGGGATTAATGTATGCTGGTGCAATCAATACATTGTTTCTTAGGCACTTGTTCTTATGATTGCTGGTTTTTGAAAGGGATATTAAGTTCATGTCAACTTAACAGTTAACACGGATATGTAGTGGAATCTGCTATTTATTGCTTCTTTGTTTTCTCTTATCCTTTTTCTTCATTTATAAAACTTATTCTCTGGAACAAAATGTTCATGTTGAGGGTTAACATTTATCATCATTTAAAAAGGGGATCCATCCATCAATTAGAGGAGAAGTATGGGAATTTCTACTTGGTTGTTATGATCCTAAGAGCACATTTGATGAACGAGAGCAGATACGCCAACATCGAAGGTAGTATGATTTCCCCATTTCTTTTATTAGGAAGCATTAGTTTTTGGTTTTGTATTATGTGATGGCCATCACTCATCACCATCAGGTTGTGGTTCTTTTGAGAACATTTTTCCCTAGTTCAAAGGATCCCCTTTGACCATTCAAAATTAGCAAAATCTCTTGGATGGCAACATTTTTTGACCCAGCATCAAAGATCTAAATTAAAGATTAAATTGTGGTTTCCGACTCTTTGCATGTATTCTGAACAAATGCTAGTGGGATTTACAGCTGCAATTTCTTGTGAAATGGTTTAGACGCATACCATATGGCATCAAAATTATGATATGAAACAATCAAATCAGGAGGAGAGGNGCTAGTGGGATTTACAGCTGCAATTTCTTGTGAAATGGTTTAGACGCATACCATATGCCATCAAAATTATGATATGAAACAATCGAATCAGGAGGAGAGAGCACGAGGCTGTCGCAAGTCTTGCGGTAGATACTATTGAAATGAAACGAAGCCTTATACATGCTACCCTACTCGATAATATCAGCTTGTGCAGATAATATTCATCCTAGGCATTGAAGTTTTGAGATTCTTAGTTGTTGCAATTTCTGTCTTTCCTTTTTTCCTTTGATTTCGATTTTCTTGCTAAGTTGTTGTCATTTCAAAAATTATGTGTTGTAGAGGACATGTTCCTTCCCTTTATCCTATTCAGTTTGCATAACTCACAGTTTGTTATTCGGATGCGCTATATGAGACAAATCCCTCTTTCCCCACCCCCNCTTGCTAAGTTGTTGTCATTTCAAAAATTATGTGTTGTAGAGGACATGTTCCTTCCCCTTATCCTATTCAGTTTGCATAACTCACAGTTTGTTATTCGGATGCGCTATATGAGACAAATCCCTCTTTCCCCACCCCCAGAAAAAACATATTATCATCTTTTCCTTTAAGCCAAAAAACCAATTCATTTTCAGTCTAAGCCTAAATTTGTGTTCCCTTAACAATGTACTAAATGGCATTTGTTTGTGTATGCCTTCAGGGAAAAATATGCGTTGTTGAAAGAAGAGTGTCGCCAGATGTTTCCCCTTATTGGAAGTGGGAGGTTTATAACCGCACCTGTAGTTACCGAAGATGGTGAACCTGTTCAAGATCCTGTTGTACTTAAGGAACTGGGATTACTTCCTGAAGAAAATGGTAATGCTGACAACTTTGAGCTTTCAACTGGCAGTGTGGTATATGCTGATGCCTTCAATAGTGCAATTTCAGGTGCTTCAGGCGGTTCAGAAATGGTAAAGGAGCCAAGTGGTCATGGTCCCCAGGACAAGAAAGTAATTCAATGGAAGCTTACACTACATCAAATAGGTTGGTATTTCATGTAATAACTGGATGCATGCTTCGTTTGTTTTGAATTTTGCTCTTGCATATCAGTCAATTTTCTGTAGTCCCATCTATTCCCATCGCCTTTTCTTTTTTACAATATGATTAAGCATGTAAAGGATTAACATAAATCCATCATTGCACCTATATTGACTAGCATTGATCAATGATGTAAGATAACCCCATGGTTTATCTTCAGGGCATGAACAGTCTAGAGTCACAATTTTCCAATTTATAAGCANCCAGAAAAAACATATTATCATCTTTTCCTTTAAGCCAAAAAACCAATTCATTTTCAGTCTAAGCCTAAATTTGTGTTCCCTTAACAATGTACTAAATGGCATTTGTTTGTGTATGCCTTCAGGGAAAAATATGCGTTGTTGAAAGAAGAGTGTCGCCAGATGTTTCCCCTTATTGGAAGTGGGAGGTTTANTCTAAGCCTAAATTTGTGTTCCCTTAACAATGTACTAAATGGCATTTGTTTGTGTATACCTTCAGGGAAAAATATGCGTTGTTGAAAGAAGAGTGTCGCCAGATGTTTCCCCTTATTGGAAGTGGGAGGTTTATAACCGCACCTGTAGTTACCGAAGATGGTGAACCTGTTCAAGATCCTGTTGTACTTAAGGAACTGGGATTACTTCCTGAAGAAAATGGTAATGCTGACAACTTTGAGCTTTCAACTGGCAGTGTGGTATATGCTGATGCCTTCAATAGTGCAATTTCAGGTGCTTCAGGCGGTTCAGAAATGGTAAAGGAGCCAAGTGGTCATGGTCCCCAGGACAAGAAAGTAATTCAATGGAAGCTTACACTACATCAAATAGGTTGGTATTTCATGTAATAACTGGATGCATGCTTCGTTTGTTTTGAATTTTGCTCTTGCATATCAGTCAATTTTCTGTAGTCCCATCTATTCCCATCGCCTTTTCTTTTTTACAATATGATTAAGCATGTAAAGGATTAACATAAATCCATCATTGCACCTATATTGACTAGCATTGATCAATGATGTAAGATAACCCCATGGTTTATCTTCAGGGCATGAACAGTAGCTCAAGATTTTAGTCTAGAGTCACGATTTTCCAATTTATAAGCTTTGTCATCTCTATGAACAGGTAGTATGGTCTAGATTTGTCATTTTCTAGTGGAATGGTAAAATGCTCAAGCTAACAACCTTGAATTGTTGTATATGTTCTCTCCTTGTGGGATATATGCTGTTAAATTATCAATTCTATCATCTGTAGGTGTTCACTATTTTCCCTTCTAAGTTCTATCGTGCACTTTTTCTTGTATCACCTTCAAAGTTGGTGAGGGGGATGCAAGCTTTCTTCACAATAAATACTAATGGTGGATTCTGAAAAATGTGGATCTCACAAAATATTACTGAGAAGTGTATAGTAAAGAGTTACAGCAGGTGTAAACTGATAACATCAATGGCTGGACAAAATTGGCTTCCCTCAAAGTTTCTACCTATTCGCTTTCATTTACATTGTTCTTTATTATTATTAACGTCAGTTTTCAAATTGCTTGGAGCTTTCACAAAAGAACTCATGGATCATCTGTTCTTAACAAGAAAATTTGAAATTTAATTGTGATCCTCACTTATGGAAACTTATTCTTGTCTCTTGCTTCCCTTGTGTTTTACCTTTTAAGTATGCTTCTCCCATTTTTTATCTGTTGCTTACTTTAAACTTGCTTACCTTGCGTGTTGTCATTTCAAACTTGAACCCTGATGCTGGATATGCTTTCCATCAGAAGCAACCCTTTCTTTACTAATTTGCAGGTTTACGCTATTGTTTGAAATGGTTTGTTTATTTACTTGTTTCTATCATGATTACTGCCCCATTGTAGTTTATCTTCTACATTGTATTATTCATGTGTGTGCATGACGGTGACATAATTTAGTCGGCAGGGCCATGGATTTGATTTGTTACTTGGGTGGTAAGACAATAAACAGCAAAAAGAAAATAAAAAAGTGTTACCTGAATCAGTAGATAAATGATATAATCTAGTTGGGTTTTCTTCATGGATGCTTTGGTTTGTGTTGTTATTTGAGGTTTATAGCATCAACATCATCACTGGTTCTTAGACATTGTAACAGAGATCTTTTTATTTTGCAAGCGGTCTTAACTTATAGTGGATCTTCTACAATTAATTTTCTTTTGTGATCATATTTGGTAACGCTGCATCCTTGAATTAATATTTATGCTAGGTCTCGATGTGGTTCGCACTGACAGGACACTCGAGTTCTATGAGAAGCAAGAAAATCTGTCGAAGCTTTGGGATGTTCTAGCTGTCTATGCCTGGTTTGATGCAGATGTTGGCTATTGTCAAGGTGGGTAATCTATTGGATTTTCATCTACTACTATGGCTTAAAAGAATTAAAGAAAAATGATTGATTTTGATATTAATTGATTCAATTCAGAATGTCCTAGCTTTTTCTTTCCACTTCCACTCACTTCATATGGGGATAGCACCATTTGACTATAAATTGGGGGAAAGCGAACTAAGATTGTTGGTAAGTGCACAAAAGACCAATAAGTGAACCAGGGATGAGTGACATGGGCACTAATTAATAGAAATGCCAGGGGAAGGTGAAGAACAAAGTCAATATGGAGTGAGGTGTTCAAGAAGGATATCATAACTTTTCATTTGGTAAGATATACAAGTCTGATAGATTAGAATGACGAAAAAAGATTCATGTAACCGAGCCCAATTAATACGGGAGTCGGGACAAATGCTTTATTTGGTATGGTTTAATAAATATGATAGGTAAGTCGCAATGGTCTTGTGTTGTATCACATACCCTTGTTCCAAGGAATCTGCTTGCTGAAGAGGTTATGAAGCATTATTCATCAACTTTTAGTTTAGGAAAGTTGCCACTGAGAAAGTTCTTGTAATAGTAAGTTTGTTCCAACATATGCGAGAAATTTTCTTCAAAAGACAATTGTACATATTCTCTCTAATTTTTGTGGAAATGTAGGAACACATTTTATATCCAAAATAATTTGATGAATATGTGGAATTCCTATATGAAAAGGTGATTTTGCCTCCTTTTTATTCTAATTTCTCTTGTTGCGAGTTAAGTCTTGTGTGACCTAAGAGATCGAATATGTTACCTTGTTCCTCTTAATTGTTTGCTCCTCCTTTTTTTTGCCGACATAGCAAACCCTCAATGACTGGGTTATAATATTATCAGAATGGTTCATAATGCTTGTAGTCTCAACATAGCAAGAGTTTAACACTAGTTTTATATCTCTGAATTGCATCAAGGTGCTGGTTCTGAAGTATGAACTTTGTGAATATGCTGAGCAGGAATGAGTGATCTTTGCTCCCCCATGATCATTCTTCTCCAGGATGAGGCAGATGCTTTTTGGTGCTTTGAACATTTGATGCGCAGATTGGTACATATCTTTGTATTCACAACAATTAAATATGGTCTGAAAATCTGTTTAAGTGCTATGCTTTGACAGTGCAATGTGTTTTATGATCATTGCATGCAAACTTGAAAGCATGTTTGTTTGGTTGGGTTTGTCATTTTTAGTCCGTGGTTTCTGGAGAATTGTATTGTGATCCTAGAAGACTTGTTCTAAGATTTTGATAGCTATTGCCGACTTGTGTTAAGATTTTGCCAAATCATCTTGCTTCTTTAGTTTCCTGTCATAACTGAATTTCTCTTTTTTCTCGTAGCTTTGCTTCTGCTTTTATATATGTGAGTACTATTTGATATCCTATTCGGTGCTTCATTGAAATTTATTGTCACATAAGCTTGGATCTGAATGTATGTTATTAAAATTTTACGTGGATTTCCCTTTCTTTTATTCTAACAGCATCAGAGTGCCACAAATATGTTGCGATAGTATGACAATAAGAAGTTAAACGTTTATTTGATTATCATATATACACATTCCAGATAATGTTTATGCAGAGGAAACAGAGACTTTATAATCAATTGTACATTTTTTCAATTTTGCCGGTCAATTCACTGGCACAGAATAGTTATGGTGGAAAATGCATGGTCTCAATGTAGTCCCTTATTTGTGATAGTGAGTCTAAAGTCTATTTCCAGAAGAAAGGAACAAGTTTTTTGTTCCATGAGATTTTTACAATATCAGGGAACTTTTGCAGTAGCATGCTTTAAACGGTTGCCTTAACACAGATTGAGAACCTTTTTTTAATTATCTTTTTATTCTTCCAGCTCATTGTTATATATTTTTCTGTTTGAATCACTAGTGTTTGTATTTGATCTTTGGTATTCTTGTAAGGGAAATTTAACTAATTATATTTTTTGTTGTTTGAACTTTCAAAGCGAGGAAATTTCAGATGCACTGAGAGCTCTGTTGGTGTGGAGACGCAGCTAAGTAATTTGGCTTCTATTACTGAAGTCATTGATCCCAAACTTCATCAGCACCTAGGTACCATTCTTTAGCCATTGGTAGTCCTTTCTTTCATAGCACCAGTCCTCCTCTAATTTTGATTGCCCTGCAATTGTCATTTTGAGTCAAACCTTTAAAAGAACTCACGTGCTCGTAGTTCTTGTGTCTTCCTTTGTTAAAGCAAGAAGAAATGTCTTATGGTCCATAAATCTGAGGATTTTAACTACTGGAGCTCATGAACAAATCAACCCCCCCCCAAAAAAAAAAAAACACACACACACACACACACGTGACAAGAGAGAGCAACCTCACACATCTAAAAGGAATGGGCCAAATATTTGGCCCTTAAAGAAGGAACTAAGTCAAATTCGATGTGCATCAATTCGTAAAGATTTTTGCTAACTTGTGCCCCCATACCCAATTTCTAGGCCTCCTGAAGTTTAGTAGAAAGGTCAAGGACAAGCCAATAAGACGTAAGACTTTTGGACGTTATGTTGTCCTCTTACACAAACATATGATGAAGTTTGTCTTATTTAATCACTACCAAGGATCAAAATTTCGCTTCAGTGGAGTGTTTCAATTACCTAGGACATGGAAATATTTTTGAAACAAAATGGAAACAAATAAAAAATTGGGGAGTTAATTTCGATAACATTTCGGAACATTAGTCAAAATGTACTGAAATGTCGAATAACACCACGCAATATTGAAATTTTTTTTTTTCGGTCTCCTTGAAAACGAAAATGTTTCGACCGTTTCAAATAAAATTTTGATCCTTGATCACTACAAATTCCCAGCTTCTATCCACCATGGCATACCAGTTCGCTGAAAAAGGGGTTGGCTGAAGGCACATGGATCGGTTTTGTTTGGGTTGAGCATCAACCTAGAACTGAACCGACCCAGGCCAATTTCAATTGAATCCCCTTAACCATCTGTAAAGGCCACTGATGGGAAATTTGTGTGAGTTTGTGTATGCTGCAGTGGAGGTTCTTTTGTAAAGGGAACCAAAAGGAGGTGCTTTCTTGTCTTTATCCTTGTGGGATGAATGTCTTCTCGTATACCACAGATTGTGCCTTAAGTCGGTATGTTTGTTCGCAGGCTCCTTAATTTGCAACCACAACTGAACCACTTTTTCATCAGTTCTGTTTAGCACAACTATGAAACTGAATTGGGACCTATGAAAACTAGATTTTCAAGTTGAATCCCTTTTTTGCACTCCTTGTAATTGCTTTTCCCATTGTAATGTGTCTACATCACCTAGATGTAACAAATCTGCAGTTGTTTGCCTTTAAAGGTTTTGAAACAAATCCTTCATTTGTTTCAGCCATTGTAGTAATAGCAGTACAATTTCAACATCTTCATGATAGAATAACTCAACAAGTAATGCATAATCAGTTCTTTTATTTTTGCACGGGTTCTCGTTCTTACAGTATTTAAAATAAAATAAGTAACAATGAAATGTCTTCCGATATTTGAACACAGAGACCCTAGGTGGAGGTAACTATCTATTTGCTTTCCGGATGCTTATGGTTTTGTTTCGTCGAGAATTCTCTTTTGGCGACTCATTGTACCTTTGGGAGGTATGATTTAATTGCTCTTACAGCTTTAAACACTTGAATCACATGTATTAAAAGCGATGTGTTCGCATATTTCCTGCTTGACTTTGAACAATACCACAATAGTTAAACTAAAGTTTTGTCAGAAATTTTCACCTCCTTTCTTTTCTTTTTTCTCACAAAAATTTGAAAGGTGTCTTTTCTGTCATAAGTCAACTTCTTTGGGATTTCATGTTCATATATCACTTGTCAACAAACTTTGACTTACATCCATAATGTGATCAAAATCCTGCTTTATGCATTCAATTGTAGGACATAAACATTTCTGCTTCCTTTGGTCATTATAAGCAGTAAATGCGGCCTACTTGTCTTTTAGTTCGGATTATTGGGACATGGATATTGTGAATGCTTTGGTGATGTTTTAGGGTTAAAGTGCCTGTGCCTTGCAAAATAAAAATTATCATAAAATGCATGCGAGATGAAAAAAAAAAGCCTGCAATGCAGAGCACAATTCTAAGCAAACCACATGGGTTAATCTTTTGCAAAGTATTTTAGAACTTATGAAATGCAATCAAAGTGTGGCATCCTCAACTCAACAAAGCCTTTTGCCCAACTCTTTGGGTTCAATTGAAAGTGTATGACATAAGTTGATTTATTAATTGAGGCTGCCCAACATAGACTTGATTGTTCTGCACAATTACCATTACTGAAATGGAGGCAAGCCACACAAAAATTTATTAGATCGAAAAAATTGAGACTATCTTCTGCAAAATGTCTTTACAACTAGTGGGCTACAACGTTAATTTGTTAATCAAGGCTGCCCGACTAATGTTTTAGTATATATCTTTCTTGATTTACAACTGTCCAGTGCTTTATGCAATGGAGAAAACCCATGTTGCTGGCATGAAAATGCTACTTGAGTCTGAGGGTATCCATTTCTTGAAAGATGCCAACAAATTCAGAATGCAGATACTAGTCCAAGCCTCCCAGTGCCTGGAATTGATGGAACCAATTTTAAGTAATGAGCTTATCATGCTTCTTTATTGGTTTAGTTCCCTGCCTTAGATGTCTTTATCACATGCATACATCATATATGCATGTTGAGCAACAACGTTAATGATTCTAAGATGCATTACACCTGCAAGTTCAGAGCTGCGGTACCTGCCCACCGTGCTCTCTGGTGGAACTTCAAATGTCCAAGTAGTGCTTTCTTATCGCTTTGGTGTGTGTGAGACTATTCAGATAATCATGCATTTCTATAATGCAACTTACCTTTAGGCCCTTGAATTAAATACATTTGGCCTCAGCCATTTTATTTACTTACTGTGACCCACTAACTTCTCAAAATCCCATAATCTTTCCAATCTCCCTCAAACTGTCACAAAACCCTACCTACCTATTGTTAATTTTCTCTGGAATTTTAGCTCCTTCCGTATTTTATCTGCCCCAAATCTCACTCATACCCATTTGACTTGTAAACATGGTATAAGTTCAATACTCCAATCAGTTATAATTTAAGATATCAGCCCTTAGTTATTTATCTAGGGGATTAGAATATGACTTTTGGCATTGCTGTAAGGTTGTTCCAATGTCATGTAGGCATCGTATGTTCGAGTCACGAAAGCAGTCTCTTCCTAACTGGAGTTTGGGGAGATATTTCAACCCCCACACTCCCCCAAACAAAAAAAAAACAGAATAGAATAAAGTACAATAAGATAATAAACCCAAAACACTTAGAAAGAAATTATAGATCTTTCTCTGATGAGTAGGTGCAGAAGGAAGCCCTAATCTGGGAAAAATTTTAAACAAGTAATAAAGTAAATTTGATTCTTTATTTGGCCAAAAAATAATCCATCTAGNTTTAGCACAACTATGAAACTGAATTGGGACCTATGAAAACTAGATTTTCAAGTTGAATCCCTTTTTTGCACTCCTTGTAATTGCTTTTCCCATTGTAATGTGTCTACATCACCTAGATGTAACAAATCTGCAGTTGTTTGCCTTTAAAGGTTTTGAAACAAATCCTTCATTTGTTTCAGCCATTGTAGTAATAGCAGTACAATTTCAACATCTTCATGATAGAATAACTCAACAAGTAATGCATAATCAGTTCTTTTATTTTTGCACGGGTTCTCGTTCTTACAGTATTTAAAATAAAATAAGTAACAATGAAATGTCTTCCGATATTTGAACACAGAGACCCTAGGTGGAGGTAACTATCTATTTGCTTTCCGGATGCTTATGGTTTTGTTTCGTCGAGAATTCTCTTTTGGCGACTCATTGTACCTTTGGGAGGTATGATTTAATTGCTCTTACAGCTTTAAACACTTGAATCACATGTATTAAAAGCGATGTGTTCGCATATTTCCTGCTTGACTTTGAACAATACCACAATAGTTAAACTAAAGTTTTGTCAGAAATTTTCACCTCCTTTCTTTTCTTTTTTCTCACAAAAATTTGAAAGGTGTCTTTTCTGTCATAAGTCAACTTCTTTGGGATTTCATGTTCATATATCACTTGTCAACAAACTTTGACTTACATCCATAATGTGATCAAAATCCTGCTTTATGCATTCAATTGTAGGACATAAACATTTCTGCTTCCTTTGGTCATTATAAGCAGTAAATGCGGCCTACTTGTCTTTTAGTTCGGATTATTGGGACATGGATATTGTGATAGCTTTTGTGATGTTTTAGGGTTAAAGTGCCTGTGCCTTGCAAAATAAAAATTATCATAAAATGCATGCGAGATGAAAAAAAAAGCCTGCAATGCAGAACACAATTCTAAGCAAACCACATGGGTTAATCTTTTGCAAAGTATTTTAGAACTTATGAAATGCAATCAAAGTGTGGCATCCTCAACTCAACAAAGCCTTTTGCCCAACTCTTTGGGTTCAATTGAAAGTGTATGACATAAGTTGATTTATTAATTGAGGCTGCCCAACATAGACTTGATTGTTCTGCACAATTACCATTACTGAAATGGAGGCAAGCCACACAAAAATTTATTAGATCGAAAAAAATTGAGACTATCTTCAGCAAAATGTCTTTACAACTAGTGGGCTACGACGTTAATTTGTTAATCAAGGCTGCCCGACTAATGTTTTAGTATATATCTTTCTTGATTTACAACTGTCCAGTGCTTTATGCAATGGAGAAAACCCATGTTGCTGGCATGAAAATGCTACTTGAGTCTGAGGGTATCCATTTCTTGAAAGATGCCAACAAATTCAGAATGCAGATACTAGTCCAAGCCTCCCAGTGCCTGGAATTGATGGAACCAATTTTAAGTAATGGGCTTATCATGCTTCTTTATTGGTTTAGTTCCCTGCCTTAGATGTCTTTATCACGTGCATACATCATATATGCATGTTGAGCAACAACGTTAATGATTCTAAGATGCATTACACCTGCAAGTTCAGAGCTGCAGTACCTGCCCACCGTGCTCTCTGGTGGAACTTCAAATGTCCAAGTAGTGCTTTCTTATCGCTTTGGTGTGTGTGAGACTATTCAGATAATCATGCATTTCTATAATGCAACTTACCTTTAGGCCCTTGAATTAAATACATTTGGCCTCAGCCATTTTATTTACTTACTGTGACCCACTAACTTCTCAAAATCCCATAATCTTTCCAATTTCCCTCAAACTGTCACAAAACCCTACCTACCTATTGTTAATTTTCTCCGGAATTTTAGCTCCTTCCGTATTTTATCTGCCCCAAATCTCACTCATACCCATTTGACTTGTAAACCTGGTATAAGTTCAATACTCCAATCAGTTCTAATTTAAGATATCAGCCATTAGTTATTTATCTAGGGGATTAGAATATGACTTTTGGCATTGCTGTAAGGTTGTTCCAATGTCATGTAGGCATCGTATGTTCGAGTCACGAAAACAGTCTCTTCCTAACTGGAGTTTGGGGAGATATTTCAACCCCCCCACTCCCCCAAACAAAAAAAAAACAGAATAGAATAAAGTACAGTAAGATAATAAACCCAAAACACTTAGAAAGAAATTATAGATCTTTCTCTGATGAGTAGGTGCAGAAGGAAGCCCTAATCTAGGAAAATTTTTGAACAAGTAATAAAGTAAATTTGATTCTTTATTTGGCCAAAAAATAATCCATCTAGAATCTTGTCTGCAGTTTATGTTAACTAGTTGGAAAAATTATTGGCAGTTTTCTTCCAATTACTGACTCACATTTGGATGCTTTGATGAGAATGTTATGACTGATGTGTAGTATATCTGAAAAGGATAGAATTAGTAACGTTATATTTGTGAAAAAGTAGAGGTAGCACATATATGAGATAATTAGGGGTGAGAAAGAGTGAGATGATTGCTATTGACGGTATGTGTAGGGGTAGAGGAAAGCCAAAATTAATTTTTAATGAAATAGTAAATAAAGATATGATAATTTATGGCATGACACCCTTAATAGAGCACAATGGCGAAACATGATTCATGTAGCCAACCCAAAAATGTTGGGACAAGACTTTATTGAGTTGAGTAGTTGGATGCGTTGATGCTGCTTTACCATTATCTTCAGTGGAAACTTGGAACTCATGTCTGGGGGGGTGTGAACTTATTCAAAGCTTTACAGGCACACCATCTGGCAGCTGGCATTTTTCCAATAGTTCCCTATTTTGTTGGATAGATTGGGCAATAACTACTTTTATCACTTTTACTTCTTCCCCCCTCCATGCATGTGTTTATATATTGAACTTTTGTCATCAGACTAGTGTACTTGCTTTTAATATTCTTCTGTTCTGTTAGGTTTTCTTGCTAATATTTGTCTGGTTGTTAAACTTCAAAACAGATGATGTGGGCTCTGGAGTATGACCCCTACTTGTTTTCTGTGTATGAGGACTCTAAATCAGCTAGCGAAAAACATAAGGGTTCTAAAGGAAAACCAAAGTCAATGCGCCAATTTGGGAAGTATGAGAGGGACAACAGGAAAAATGGAGTCAATTCTCAAGCCCATCTCCCGATATCAGTTTTTCTTGTGGCCAGTGTCCTCGAAAATAGAAGCTCAAAGTTACTGACAGAAGCTCGGGGACTGGACGATGTTGTCAAGGTCAGCTTGATGGGATCATAAATGTGAATGCTGTATTAGCCTCCAATTTGAGAGTTAATTCTCTGCTAGATCAATGCATCCGTTAGGCAGAAAACACATGGGATGAAATAATAAGGAAAATATGTAGACTTGCAGCTGCATGTGATCTTCATCTACCGCCTTTGATCCACATCTTTTCTTTAGTTTTTGGAATAGTGTTAAATCTTCTTCCAGTTGATAAACACTATTAGAAGTATTGTTGCATTGCATGACTAACTTTTTCCATTGTGATGCTAATGGCTTCAAAAGCCATGATGCAAGGTTTTTCCAATTGAAATAAGTACGAAATATATAGAATGTCGTTTTTCAGTTAATCCAACAGCATATATAGCTTTTTCTGTCCCTCATCTCATTCAGATTTTTCTCTCAAATGTTTCAGATATTGAATGACATAACCGGAAACCTAGATGCCAGGAAAGCTTGCCGTGGGGCAATGAAACTTCACAAGAAGTATCTAAAAAAGGTAGATTTATTGATTTGAGTTTTGTGGTGCATTTTAAAATGTTCTGCATTTAGTATTTTGTGCAAGTGAAAATGAAAAGCAAAACATAACAAGGTACGGTAAGGGAATAATTGTTGATAGAGTGATAAAGCTTAAAGAGTTCGTATCTAAGAAGAAAATAAAAGCATGCTCAAACTGCAAGATGATACATAAGTACAGATCATTTGAATTTTATTCCCGGGCACCCTCTTATCTTTTATAGTTTGTCATTAGTTATGCCCTCCAAGATATGAAAATACTTGACCTAAATGAGCGTGTAGCGCATGATCGAAATGAATGGCGAAGATGGACTCATATAACAGACTCCAAATGATTGAGACATAAAGCTTGGTTTAGTTGGGTTTGGTTTTGTATTAGTTATGTCCACCAAGGAGGTAGTTGCAACCCGAAGAAGCCTTTTTCTTTTGGACTATATTGCCAATGTCTCTACATTTTATTTGTAGATACAAACACCATATGAAAAGGTACTTTTCTGATAAGCCCACTTGGGAATGTAGAATTCCAGTTGTTATTTCTGAAATGAAATTGCATTTTGATGTGAACTGTATACCATTTTGTTGCTTACTCGTTCACCAGTGTTTACTACATTATGTGTAGAGTTGTTTACGCAAACAATTGACCAGACCTTTTCTACTTGTCATAAATATAGAAGGCTTACAGACTAAAAGTGGAAATGTTTGTTTCTGTAAGTATTCCATGTATGAAACATTGCCACAAGTTGAAGCAGTCAGACCAATTGAAATTGTCAGTTATCAGTCAGTTCTAGTGGCTTTTGTGTCTAAACTTCTTTTTTCCTTTTGTAACTTTTTTGCTATGTTTCTTGTCTATAACGAGAACTTCACAATGTTACCGCAGGCAACAANTAAACTTCTTTTTTCCTTTTGTAACTTTTTTGCTATGTTTCTTGTCTATAACGAGAACTTCACAATGTTACCGCAGGCATGACATTGAAACAAACTATTGGTCTCTGGAGAAAAGTAAATGAAATTTTGGCGCAGTCAAGGAACAATGAGATGCTTTGGGACACTGCTACTTGATTTTTCAAGAGACCTTCATATACTTTAATACAAAATGTGATCTGGAAATTTTCGTATTCTCTCTCTCCAACCAGCAAATACCAGTGGGAGGCATGTGTTGTATGTGCAATCAATTTTCAGTATTGTATATGCAAAACATTCTTTGAAAGGCATTGTATGAAGTTGTTTTGTAACTGTTCTATGAAGAAACAGGGGAAGAAAAAGAGTTGTTCAAGGTTTATTATGACAATAAATCAATTTTGTTTCTCTATTACTAAGATGTCTAAGAACATCTACTTCATCTTGACAGTTCATAAGCAAGCTCATCTTGACAGTTCATAAGTTAGCTGTTGCAAACGTAACGAGTACTAAAACCATACCATTGTATCAGAGAACATTTCATTACCTCATCAATAAGGTTGAGAGCCTTCAAAGACTTTCTTGACGAACACCGACTACACCTTACCCTGCGGGCAATGATCGGGACCCTGTGAATTTGGGAAAAGAGAGACCACTAAGCAGATAAACAGAGCCAAAATAACATGATTCTTTTGTCATCGAAACATCCATGGTGATGTGGCTACGCAGCCTCTCAATTTTGGTTTTTTTTTCCGCAACGGATAAAGTTTAATAATCATTTAGCTCCTATCAGGTGCATTGTCACNATCGAAACATCCATGGTGATGTGGCTACGCAGCCTCTCAATTTTGGTTTTTTTTTCCACAACGGATAAAGTTTAATAATCATTTAGCTCCTATCAGGTGCATTGTCACGCAGTAAAACCACCATTATTGACAATATTTGAAATTGATAGGATTCAAATTCTCTCAAAATCGACATCTCTCCCATTAAGAATTTGATATGACACTCTCTATCTGGGATTGCAGCTATTCCTCCCAAAGAAAAGTAATTGGGTAAGATTATAAAACCTTGAAAGATGGGCTTCTGTTTTTTTTTTTTTTTTATGTTTTTCTTTTTTAGAGCTACAACTCAAGGTCCATGAAACTATATTTTCAATTTTTCACTAGGTTAGAAGAAACAGAAACCAAGTCCAGAGAAAAAATGCCAGTGCTCTGTTTCATTTGAATGCCAAAGAGGCCTCTTCTGAAAGCATGAAACAGAATTTTTATAGGATGTTCTTCACTAGCAATCCAACCAGATGAATAGATTGGGATGACAAATTATTTTAGTGAATTGAGTCTAACTATCAATATAATTTAAAAAAAGAAACAGGGTAATGATAAAAAAAAAAAAAAAAAGTACAGGTAGTACAGGTTTTGTATGGACTAACTCAAAATAAAATTCTGTGCACAAACTAAAATTTGTACAACCAAAAAGTGCAAAGACATAACTCAGTTAAAATTTTTCAACCACCTAAGAAAATATCTATAGAAATTGATGGTCATTTGTATAACAACAACTACAAGTGAATTAATTATTCATACAAACAATCATAATGTCTTGTCTCAACTTGTTACAATCTCCTCATCTCTGCTTCTTGGAGAAGGACAGTGTCTAAAACCTTGGTCCCTTTGTTCTCATCCTCCCCATCCGCCCAAGTTCATAGCATTGTCTTTACAACTGAGATACAACAAAAAAATGAGTAAAACAAGGCCTCATCAGTCATCATATTGCTTAGCCAAAATCATAAAGAACAGAATTTCATTTTGTTTTCACCGAAACAAGCTAAATAGCTCGGCTTTAATGAAAACTGAAACGAATTATTGATAGAAAATTAGAATTTCAGTGTTTTGGAATGTTTTAGTCAATGTTCTGAAAAGTTTTGTTATAGAAAATTCAATTTTTTTTTTCTATTTTCATTGTATTCCCAAAACATTTCCATTTCTGAACTAATTGAAACTATGCTGAATGCTTGATCACGACAATATAAACACTCATGAAAGCTTGGTACCCTCGAGGAGGAGCAGAATTGCAGTGAATAACCCTCAATGGTTGTCAATGGAAGAAATCTGCCATTAGCACAAAACTCAGGATTGCAAGGAGAAGCGCTGGCAAGAACCCGACACGAGAACGATGCCCTCCACTTCTTTTCGGAAACTCTGTGGGAAGAGCACACTCTTCGCCATTGAAGATCACTTTTGTTGGAAATCCATCACCTTGTGCTACATTAATTCCAGGGGTGTGTTTCTTCAGGAACGAAATCACTGATTGTTGCTTTCCAGGCACTCTTGGATCAGTGTCAGGATGAGTCCCATTTACCTCTCCCACCAAGAAATTCAAACCAGGCAAACCTTGCATGAAAATGGTGTTATTGAGTTGAGGAAGCTTTGTGCCATTGAATGAGTAGACATTTTCATAACCAGGATAAGCTTTCTTCATCTGAATTGCTGTGAACCAATCTTCAAAAGCGAAATCGTCCCAGTTGAAGAGGGTGATTCGAGCTGTCCACCCTGTTTTGTAATCAGTGTCAACGTGCCAATTGATGCTAACCCCACAATTGTCCGGACAAGGCAAAGGATTAGGAACTTCATGGTGCTTGATCTTAGCCCAGGCCTTGGCCTTCTCGGTTCTGTTGGCGAAAGGCACGAGAAGAGCCTCCGATGGGAGAGGCATTGCCCGCGCGTTCGGGTTACAATGTTCAGTGTTTTCACATCCACAAGCACAAGTTGGGCAAGGCACGACAGACGCAGCGTAGTAAGCCGAGAAGGAGACACAGCATCTTGCCTGTTTGGCCTTAGGACGAGTAATGTTGCAGGTCACTTGCCAACTTGCAATGGCATTACTTGTCGAAGCAAGCCCACTTGGGTCTGGAAATTCAGTAGGATCAACCCTTATAGGAGCACCACATTTGTAATTCGGATTAAGAACACCATTGATTTTCCAGTTCTGAGGTGGGTAAAGAGCAGTTCTATTCATATCAGGTGGAAGTTTAAACACCTCCAACTGAAATATTGATCTCGCCTTGGTCTCATTCATGGTGGTTGGTAAAAGAGTCCCATTCCTGCAACAATAAGGCAACTTCCCAACCTTTTCATCATCTTTTCTCTCGGCCGGCAGGTCGGAGATGATCGGCCTTTTCTCACAGTTCATGACAGTAGAGAAATCAAAGTCCTGGTAGTACTGTCCGGCCGGGCCGTAGAGACATTCAGAAGGGTCTTTTTTGTGGGTGTAAGCTCCTTTCATGGTGTTGATGAATTCATTTCTCATCCACTCCCATGTCAAGTTCCAGTGATCAAGGCGACCTAAGGGGTTGATGTTGTCTATGGTGACTTGGGCTTGATACTTGCCTTCATAAGCTTGAAGAACATCGTATGTGAAAGAGAGATCGCCATACTGGCGTGGCAGGAACTTTGTTTTGATGACTTTGGGTTTGTACTTTGGATTCCTTACACAGCAGACGTACATGTAGCTTGCTGCAAAAAAAAACACAATGCTAATCTATGGATCCCTTCAAAATACATCTGTATTTTTGAAAAAGTAGATAGCTCATCGATAATCTTGAAACTCAGAAAGGGAGGCACGACAATTTTGTTAGACTTATGCTTCTTAAAGATACTTTTGATTAATTATAGGTTTAAGTTTAACATATTTGGATCATAATCAAGTTGATCTCGTCCAAATAATACTTCTTATACGATTTAAACACTCAATATATATGATCTATCGTCACATTATTTATCGATGATTATAATCCTTGGAAGCATGAGATTACTACCTCCACACATATTTTATTATGATAATAGTCACTTTAGAAAAATTATTTGGTGCTTATCGGGTACCAGGTAGTCAATGACAACTGGTACTCATCACAATCAACGGATGTCACCCCAAAGTAGGCAGTGAAGAGAGAAAAATTGAAGGACAACCTATATTGAGATAACATCTTTTAATTGGTGATGAGTACCAACTATCAATCACGGGTGATACCCGCCGATGACAGAATATGAGGTGACATCTATTGATCGGTGACGAGCACCGAATATTTTCTCGTCACTTTAATTCTAACTTTACATGCACGAAACATGTTAATCCAACAATTAATACATACCGTGACGTTTTGTTGCTGGACACTTATACCCTTCATTAACAAGCTTTATCGTCTTTGGCATCGGAATGCCGGGCGGCTTCACCCCAAACTGCGTCCCCTTCATTTTCACCTGCACCTGCATTTGATTCACATCACCAGCCGTATCAATGGCCGTCTTCAAATCCGACTGTGGATACCCGGCAAGGTGGGTTCCATTCCCGACAGGAGCCGGAAGATCATCGCCTCCAACAATGACCGCCCCGTCGGCAGACACCAATATCTCATTGTGCTGAAACCCTACGTATATCTGCCATGACTTCAGCTCATAAGCTCCGGCGTTCAACACCGTCGCCATGGAGCTGAACGCCCATGATTGCGCAGACGCGTTCTTGACGTGCGGGAATTCTTTTTCTCTCTCTAAAAAGGTGTACGAGACGAAGATACCGTCACAGGTTTCTTGTTCCGGCGGTGGCGCCGCCGGCGTGGTGCTATCCTCGTAATCCTGAGCCTTGCATGTTTGAACGTTAAAGCAAAACAACACTAATACAATGCAAGATACCACCTTCCATGGTATTCTCATGGCTGTACTGGTTGTTTTCATGTGCGAAAGCAATATTTATGAGAGTTTGGTTATGAAGGAAGGTTTTGAATTTGATAATGGCGGACAAGAAGAGGAGAGAGAGAGAGAGAGGGAAGGCGCGTAAGGGTCGAGGAGAGCTGATGATGTGATGGAGAAAATGTTCACCAGCCAATGCCGTGTGAGAGCACACGGCGAAGGAGGTGATGAATGAAAAATGGAAAGACTGAAGAAGAAAACCATGTTTGAGACTGCCAACAAATGTCTTATAATAGAAACAGAAAATAGTAAGACCTATTCAGCACCATTCTCTGCCTCTAGTTTTAGCTACATCTTTGGAGGGGAGAGAGAGAGAAGTTGGTTGTCTGGCAGCTAGGGAGAGTATTGTATGGGCTATATGCTGGATTGCTGTTTATGGTTGAGGGAGATTTTGGTGTTGCTCCTGGCTGGGGAATCATTTGACAACAACGTAGTGTTGGGGTTCACCCTTTTGGAGCAATTCCATTGCCATGTAAAATTTTGATTTAATATGTGACACTAGTGGGGCTGCAAGCAAACTCGAATCTAGTTCGAAAAAATTAGTATTTGGGTTGAATTTTTTAAAATTTAGGTTAGGCTTGAGCAAATTTTTTTTAATTTAAATTGAATTCAGGCTACGCTCAAGTTAAAATTTCAAATTTATGAGTTCAACTTTAACTCGGACCGAATAACAAAAAATTGGGTTCAACCCGATTCTTATTTAAATATTAAAAAATTAATGTGTATTATTTTACTATTGAATCCAACCATCCAAGTAAGAGCTAGTCTTTGTTCTNTAAAAAATTAATGTGTATTATTTTACTATTGAATCCAAGTAAGAGCTGGTTATTATTCTGGTCCAATATGCTATGGTGGGGCATTAGCAAGTTAAACACATGCGAACTAACTTGACTAAATAGGACATATTAATTCGACTAAACTCGACTTAGACATTATAAAAATCAATTATAACACAAAATTAAATATACATGATGAGTAAATTTTGACACCTTATGATTTACAGCTTCAAAATTTAACACCAAAACTTCGTAACTTTAAGTAACTGAATACTAAAAATTAAAAGTTGAATTTTAATTGTTAAATACTGAATTTTTTAATTTATAAATTATTTGACACTCACTAATATTTAAATATTAAATTTAATCAAACTGTTTCTTAAATATAAAGATTTGAAATCTAAAAATTATTTTTTTTTATAATTTTGCTTTTTAGTCCTACCACCACTATCACAATGATGGTGGCAGTGGTAGTGGTGATAGTGACACTAGGGCTGTCAAAATTCGACACGATACGATTAACTGACACGAATTAAACGGGTTTGGCTGATAAACGGGTTGACACGCCAAATACGTTTAATAAATGGGTCGTGTTCGGGTGAGACCTGTCAAACCATTTATTACACGTTTACTTGTTTAAATAAAATTAATATAATAAAAAATTAATAATTATTTAAAAAAATTAGCAAGAAAAATAAAATAAAATAGGAGTTTAAAGACAGAAGAGAGGAGATGAGGAGGATTTCAAAAACAAAGGGAAACCAATGCCTTTTATTTTTGTCCTACATTGAAAAATGTGGGGAGATGAAGAGGGTTGAGTTGTCTATAAAAAACAATGACCTTTTGCTTTTTTTTTTTAAACCTTCAAGTCTTATTTTTATGAGATTTTCTTAAAAATTCATCTTTTTTTAAGTAAGTGCAATTGACAATAAAAAACACTGGAGTATTAAAATTTGTTAATATAATTTATTTAAAATTAAACGGGTTAAACGAGTCGTGTTGTGTTATCCGTTTATTAAACGAGTCGTGTTTGTGTTGAGATTTTTTAACCGTTATTAAACGTGTCGTGTATGAGTTTATATATTTTTCACTCGCCATCTGTTTAACTTGATACGTAACTATTTAACTCAATATGTTTGACACCCCTAAGTGACACAATGGTAATGGCGACAGTGGCAATAATGATACAATTGTGATGATAATAGTGGTGGTGACAGTGACGATAGTGGTGGCGATAGTGTGACGGCGACGACAACACAATGGTGGTGATTGTGGATGGTGGGTATTGAAAAGTAAAAATTGTAAAATTCATTGAGAATATATTTGTATATTATGAAGAATTTATGAAATTCTTAGTAATATTTTTAATATTAAGTGATAAGTAGGTGACTTGCTACTTAAAATTTTAACTTGTTTTTAAGAAGTATTTAAAGTATTAAGTGTTATGAATTTTAGTTTACCAAATAGGTTTAATTTATTAAGTATTTTTTTTTTGGTCAAAGTATAATTTTCATTAAAATAAAAGGAACAAAGCTTTACATTATAACTTTTCCCAATACCTATTCTAGCTTCTTTGAGGAGGATCTGCGCCAGCTGCCTTGGGGGAGAGTGTAGCCAGTTGAAAGGCAGTGGGCCTTGCCTAGAGAACTTGGCCAGAGTATGTGCCGCTGAGTTATAGGATCTCCTTGTGTGTTTGAAGACGACTTTAGTAATGCCTTTCACATAGTGCCANTGCCGCTGAGTTACAGGATCTCCTTGTGTGTTTGAAGACGACTTTAGTAATGCCTTTCACATAGTGCCATATATCCTGTTGAATGGCTTCAATTTCTCTTATGGTTGCTGTTGATTCTTGATTAAGGGAATGAACCAGGACCTTCGAGGCGGATTCAATGATAACTTCTCTGTAACCTTCGTTATGTGCGATTGAAACAGCTCTTCGCACAACAAAGTATTCAATTTTAAATATTAAGTGATGTTATAGTCTAATATGGATATGGTGTAACAATAGCAAGTTAAACACATGTGAACTAACTTGACTAAACACGACTTACACACTATAAAAATCAATTATAATACAAAATCATTTCTTTTCAGTTATTGAATTGTCTCAGATTCTCAGTCCCTTCAGGAAAAGAGGATCGCCATAACCTACCTTGGAGCTCCTGAATCTTGATTTGTAGCGGCAGGCATAAAGAATGGCTACGTCCGGTCATCAATTGTAGGTGAACAACAGTAACTGTTTTCTTCTTCGCCATATTTAATTTCTATTGTTCTTCTCTTCGTCTTTCATGGTCTGTTTGTTCCTCAAGTTTCTCTGAAGCACTTCTCAAACAGTAAACACACAAANTGTTTTCTTCTTCGCCATATTTAATTTCTATTGTTCTTCTCTTCGTCTTTCATGGTCTGTTTGTTCCTCAAGTTTCTCTGAAGCACTTCTCAAACAGTAAACACACAAAGATGGTAACTGTGCGTGCAGGATCTTGCACAATATAAACACGAGAACAGATCTCTTCCGTGGTGGGAACAGATTTCTCCCGTGGTGAGAACAGATCTCTCCCGTGGTGNGTTCCTCAAGTTTCTCTGAAGCACTTCTCAAACAGTAAACACACAAAGATGGTAACTGTGCGTGCAGGATCTTGCACAATATAAACACGAGAACAGATCTCTCCCGTGGTGAGAACAGATCTCTCCCGTGGTAAACACGTATCCGAAATTGAGTGGTTGAGTTTGCTAGTTGAACAGGAAAACTGAAGGGGGTTTCTGGAACAAAGAAAAATAGGTTAGAAGGGCGTCGGAGTATTTTTCGGCGTATCCCCTCCGACAATCAAGTCAGTTTTTTGAGAGAGGGAAGAAGAGAACACTATATGAAGGTTGAGAGAGGGTTTATTGCGTACCTCATCATGCGTTTTGTGAGGAGTATTTATACCTTAAAAATTCATTATTGCTGTCAGTATGGCCAGTAGGTGATCATTAGAGGTGGGTAACATGCGCACTGATTTTTAGGAGAAATGACACCTTCCTTAACTGCTCGGGACCCCCGAGCAACCAATGCATCACCCTCGGTCTGTTGAGCATTTAATGACCTTCACTTGGCAAGGATATATTAAATGCTCGGTCACAGGAACATTCATTGTCTTTTACTTCCGGGTCTTCACGCATTAAATGCTGTCTCATCAAGGAAAATGTGCATTAAATACTAGCTTTTCCAAGTCGTGTGTCAGCTAGGGCATTCTGGTCTTTTTGCCTCTAATCTGACATAGTACGCCACGTGCCAGCTCCCCTTTGGTTGAGTCTTCTGCTTTCCTGTGCGTCCTGATACCATCTAGGTAAGACTACGTTATGACGACTAATCTAGCCTAGCTCAGGCTGATGACCTGTCTATCAATAGTCCTGCAGGAACAGGAACGTCGATGTAGTGGGTACACATCGGTGCCGAGGGCCTAGTATGGTTAGGGGCCAATGTACCCACCCAATCGATCGAGGAATACGTGTCTCTCGTGCATACCGGCGTCANCGAGGGCCTAGTATGGTTAGGGGCCAATGTACCCACCCAATCGATCGAGGAATACGTGTCTCTCGTGCATACCGGCGTCATAGATCCTTATGCATAGTACCATCTCGGGGGAAGAGGGATCATGATCCGACGAGCACGTGTCGTGATCACGGCAGAGAGTATTTCTTGACACCGAGTACACATGTCGCTATCTTGGGGTGTCCGAAAAATGTTCCATCAACTGCCCCCAACCTTCGATCTTCTGACGCCGAGGACACTCGTCGTAAGGAANACTGCCCCCAACCTTCGATCTTCTGACGCCGAGGACACGCGTCGTAAGGAAACGAAGGGTTCTGCAACTACCCCAACCACTTCATCATTGCCTCTAGCCGCTTTCCTCCGCTTAGGAGGTTGTGCGCATTAAATGCGCCTCTTCGTGCTTTGTGCCCAATGATGGGGATGGGTACTATATAAATGGGTTCTCTCTTNTCGGGACCCCGAGCAACCAATGCATCACCCTCGGTCTGTTGAGCATTTAATGATCTTCACTTGGCAAGGATATATTAAATGCTCGGTCACAGGAACATTCATTGTCTTTTACTTCCGGGTCTTCACGCATTAAATGTNACAGCAGAGGCAGACTCTAATTCCCCCTCCGCAGACGGTAGAAGCCGCAGAGTGAAATTCTCGAGCCACTGATCATATGAACCGGGTGATTAGGGTCGATGATTCCATTCTGCAGGACCCCCATGTCGCCAACGCAGTGAGTGAGACGCTCTATTTCGAGGCCGATATGGAGGCTCATAGGGGGCGGACAACGAACATGTTGTTCCGTTCCATCATTCAANCTTCTCTCCGCCCTTATTTCTCTTTTTTTTTTTTGTTTTTTGACTCTCCGATAATCGGAGGTGTTTCTGGTTGTCATTCTGTGACCAACCTTCAGGAAACCCCTGGGGGATCTTCGTAAAAAAAACCGTTCTTCCTTTTTAATTTTTATCTTCTTTGGAGATGCCCCGACGTCGGCTTGNGCAGGCCTCCCAACAGATTTTCATAATCGCTGTGCGATATCATGCAGCTAGGATGGACCTCCAGCGGATCCAAGAACAGAAGGAAGAGGCTGAGGGGGCCCTGGCCAGTGCTAAGGAAGATGTAGCTATCAGGGACTCTACCTTCGCAGGACAGGCTGCTCAGATTGAGCAATTCCTCAAGGACGACAAATCGGCAAAGGTCGATGCTGAAAAGCTAAATACTGTCTTGGCTGACGCTGAGAGGAGGATCATGCAACAGACGCAACGGCTCTCTACGGCAAAGGAGAGGGCAGTAGGATCAGAGGAGAACTGTCTGGCTCTANATGTCATTTTTCACCAAGGCAATCATAGAGGGTGGAATTAGGTTCCCCCTGCCTCCTTTACTCCTCCAGTTCCTCGCTNAGGAGCAAATTCGAGAGGAGTTTGCCGACGACGTGCTGCCTGCCCTCGAGGAGAACAGCAAANAAGTCCGAGGAGCAAATTCGAGAGGAGTTTGCCGACGACGTGCTGCCTGCCCTCGAGGAGAACAACAAGGAGTTCTTCAAGAAGGGGTGAGACGAGGCACTCTGGGCTGCCAATATCCTTTCAGACTCCCCATTCTTCCAGATACACAGTTACGTGCAATCAGCAGAGATGGCGCAGGTCGAGGCCGAGATTGCTGCCGAGGGTGCAACTCCAACGCCGATGCAGGTTTTGGCAGAGCCACCCGAGGCAGTGATTCTGGTTCCATCTGACGAGGTTCTGCCGAACTTAGCCCCCAACCATAATATTCCCCAGACTCTTCCTACTGCTGATTCAGTCCCAGCTTTGCCTGCTCTCGAAGCTGCTCAACCCTTTTGCATTGATTCGTCTTGTAGCGATGTGTTGGAGATGCTCGGGGCCAGATGAAAACCTTTTTTTTCTTTCCTTGAACTGTACTCCTTCTCTTGTAGCTCTCGGGGACGCAAAGCCCCACTTTTGAAATGAAACTTTTTATGAGTACTTGCATTTCATTACGCGTATTTTTTCTCTTTTTTCTTTTTGTTTAAAAAACCTTGATAGCCCCGACACCTGGGGAGCAGTTTGGCTGGCCCGCTCGATTGGTTCAACTTCATCATTGCTAAGGACTGTGCACACCCGCGGGGTCTCACCCTTTGTGGAAGTTCATTCCTTCTTTTCATTCGGAGGAGGGAGTCCTTGAACTCTGCCCCCAAGGTCTTATCCTTCCAGGAGGCTTGCTCCTACTTTTCAGTCGGAGGTAGGAGTGCTTGAACTCTGCCTCCAGTGCCTTACCCTTCCAAGAAGCTTGCTCCTATTTTTCATTCGGGGGCAAGAGTCCTTGAACTCTGCCCCCAAGGCCTTACCCTTTCAGGNACCCTTCCAGGAGGCTTGCTCCTACTTTTCAGTCGGAGGTAGGAGTGCTTGAACTCTGCCTCCAGGGCCTTACCCTTCCAAGAACCTTGCTCCTATTTTTCATTCGGGGGCAAGAGTCCTTGAACTCTGCCCCCAAGGCCTTACCCTTTCAGGAAGCTTGCTCCTATTTTTCATTCGGGGCAAGGGTCCTTGAACTCTGCCCCCAGGGCCTTACCCTTTCAGGAGGCTTGCTCCTGCTTTTCATTCAGGAGCAGTGAGTCCTTGAACTCTACCTCTAGGGCCTTACCCTTGTAATTTAGTTGTTGATAACCACTGAGGGAAATAACATTCAAAAATAGTACTTCTTTAGATTTATCACATTCCAAGGTCGTATTACAAAATTTTNAAATAGTACTTCTTTAGATTTATCACATTCCAAGGTTGTATTACAAAATTTTCTCTCATATCTTCTAATCTATATGATCCGGAGCCTCCTACAGATACCACTTTGTAAGGTCCTTCCTAGTTATGTCCCATTTTCCTTTCTACTGGGTCGCGAGTATTGGTCGTTATCCTTCTGAGGACCAGATCGCCGATTCGAAACTCTCGAGCCTTGACTCTTTTGTTGTGAAGTCAGGAAATCTTTTCCTAATACTTGGATACTCTCAAGGCGGCTATTTGTCTTCTTTCCTCTGCCAGATCCAAATCCAGGCCAAGTTAATGGTCGTTGCCCCCTATGTCGAAGGTTTGCGTTCTTATGGTTGGGAGCCCCACTTTCAGAGGTATGATTGCTTCCATCCTGTAAGATAGGGAGTAAGGGATTTCCCCTGTCGAGACCCGATGGGTAGTCCTATATACCCATAAAATGTTCAATAGTTCATCCACCCACTTTTCCTTAACTTTCTCCAATCTCTTCGTGATCCCATTGACAATCGTTTTGTTGGAGGCTTCTGTCTGCCCATTGGCTTGGGGGTAGGCAGGGGTGAAATAGAAATTACAAATTCCGAGTTGCTCGCAAAAGGATTTGAAACGTCCGCTTGTGAACTGAGTTCCGTTATCTAATACGAGTGCTCGGAAAATCCCAAATCTGATGACTATGTTTCTCCAGACAAACTTTTTAGCATCTATGTCNGTGAGCGAGACGCTCCATTTTGAGGCCAACATGGAGGCTCATAGGGGGCGAACAACAAACACATTGTTTCGCTCCATCATTCAAAATTTCCTAGTGGTAAGTTCATATTTGCTTCAGTCTTTTCTTGTCGCGTTACTTTTAATTGACAAGTCCTTTCCCTCGCAAGCCACCCAACAGATTTCCATAATTGCTGCATGATACTATACAGCTAGGATGGACCTCCAGCGGACCCAAGAACAGAAGGAAGAGGCCGAGGGAGTTCTGGCCAGTGCTAAGGAAGATGTAGCTGTCAGGGACTCCACCTTCGCGGGACAGGCTGCNCAGACCTAAGAATAGAAGGAAGAGGCCGAGGGAGTCCTGGCCAGTGCTAAGGAAGATGTAGCTGTCAGGGACTCCACCCTCGCGGGACAGGCTACTTAGATTGAGCAACTCCTCAAGGATGGTGAATCGGCGAAGGTCAGCACTGAAAAACTAAGTGCTGCCTTGGCCGACGCTAAAGGAAGGATCACGCANTACTTAGATTGAGCAACTCCTCAAGGATGGTGAATCGGCGAAGGTCAGCACTGAAAAACTAAGTGCTGCCTTGGCCGACGCTAAAGGAAGGATCACGCAGCATATGCAGCGGCTCTCTATGGCAGAGGAGAGGGCAGTAGGGTCAGAGGAGAACTGTCTGGCTCTGACCCAAGAGCTGGACAAGATCAGGGACGAGGCGGAGAATACGAAGTCCAAGGAGCAAATCCGAGAGGATTTTGCCAACGACGTGCTGCCTACCCTCAAGGAGAACTACAAGGAGTTCTTCAAGAAGGGGTGGGACGAGGTGCTCCGGGCTATCGATGTCCTTCCAGACTCCTCATTCTTCCAGATGTACAGTTACGTGCCATTGGCAGACATGACACAAACTGAGGCCGAGATTGCTGCCGGGGGTGCGACTCCAACGCCGATGCAAGTTTTGGCAGACCCGCCTGTGGCGGTGATTCTGGTTCCATCCGACGAGGTTCTGCCGGACTTAGCCCCCGACCACAATATTCCTCAGACTCTTCCTGCTGCTGATTCAGTCCTAGCTCTGCCTGTTCTCGAAGCTGCTCAACCCTTTTGCGTTGATTCGCCTTGTCGCGATGTGTTGAAGATGCCCGGGGCCAGATGAAACTTTTTCTTTCTTTGAACTGTACTTTTTTTCTCTTGTAGCTCTCGGGGATGCAAAATCCCTCTTTTGAAATGAAGCTTTTTATGAGCACTTGCATTTCATTACATGTATTTTCTCTTTTTTTTTGTTTGAAAGACCTTAATAGCTCCGACACCTGGGGAGAAATTTGGCTGGCCCGCTCGATTGGTTCAGCTTCGTCATTGCTAAGGACCGTACACACCTGCGGGGTCTCACCTTTTGTGAAAGTTTGTTCCTTCTTTTCATTCGGAGGAATGAGTCCTTGAACTCTGCCTCCAGGGTTTTACCCTCCGAGGAGGCTTGCTCCTATTTTTCCTTCGGGGGCAGGAGTCCTTGAACTCTGCCCCCAGGGCCTTACCCTTGTAATTTAGCTGTTGATAAGCACTGAGAGAAATAATATTCAAAAATAGTACTTCTTTAGATTTATCATATTCCAAGGTCGTATTATAGGTTTCCCTCCCATATCTTCTAATCTATATGATCCAGAGCCTCCTACAGATACCACTTTGTAAGGTCCTTTCCAGTTAGGTCCTATTTTTCCTTATGCTGGGTCGCGGATACTGGCCGTTATCCTTCTAAGGACCAGATCGCCAATTTGAAACTCTCGAGCCTTGACTCTTTTGTTGTGAAGTCAAAAAATCTTTTCCTGATACTTGGCTACTCTCAAGGCAGCTATTTCCTTTCTTTCCTCTGCCAGATCCAAATCCAGGCCAAGTTAATGGTCATTGCCCCTTGTGTCGAAGGCTTGCGTCCTTATGGTTGAGAGCTCCACTTCAAGAGGTATGATTGCTTCCATCCCATAAGTCAGGGAGTAAGGGATTTCCTCTGTCGTGGCCTCAGGTGTGGTCCTATATGCCCACAAAATGTTTAATAGTTCATCCGCCTACTTTCCTTTAGCTTTCTCCAATCTTTTCTTGATCCCATTGGCAATCGTTTTGTTGGAGGCTTCTACCTACCCATTGGCTTGGGGGTAGGCAGGGGTGGAATAGAAATTACGGATCCCGAGTTGCTCACAAAAAGATTTGAAGCGTTCGCCTGTGAACTGAGTCCCATTATCTGATATAAGTGCTTGGAGAATCCAAAATCTGATGACTATGTTCCTCCAGACAAACTTTTTAGCATCTATGTCGCGAATGTGAGTCAATGGCTCTGCCTCAACCCACTTGGTGAATTAATTCGTTGCCACAATGAGGAACTTCTTTTTTCCAGGAGCCTTAGGCAGGGGTCCAACCAAGTCGAGCCCCCATTGGGCGAATGGCCAAGGGCTTGTTAAGGGGTGTAAGTCCTCCGCAGACTGTTTGATTGCCGGGGAGAACCTCTGATATCGGTCGCATTTCTGGACATATGTGTGCACGTCCCTTTGCATCCACGACCACCAATATCCTTGAGACATGATGTGGTGTGCCATGGATCGCCCCCTAGAGTGCCCCCCGCATATTCCTTCGTGTACCTCATAGTGGAGGTCTTCCACCAAATCCTCCTGGACGCATAGTAGGTAAGGCCCTGAGAACGACCTTCGGTATAGCTTCTGATCCGGGGAGACCCAAAATCTCGGGGCTTTGAATTTTATCATCCTGGCTTCCTTCGAACACTCCGGGAGGTCTCCTGTCACCATAAATCTAAGAAAATGATCAATCCAACTAGGCAGCTTGTGTGATTCCTAGACGGTCATCGCCTCAGGAGCTTTATTTATACTGGAAGTGGGAAGATACTCTATGGTGATTCTGCGCGGCAGAGAGGAATCCAGTGCCGAGGCTAGGCTAGCCAAGGCGTCGGCATGCGCGTTCTTGTCTCAGGATACTTACTTGATCTCAATCTTTTCAAACTTGCGGATTACAGTTGTCGCCTTGTGATGGTAAGCCTTCATCCTAGAGTCCCTTGTCTCAAACTCTTCGTTAACCTAGTTGACTACCAGCATGGAATCGCACTGTACGACCAAGTCCGTAACTCCTGTCCCCTCGGCTAACCGAAACCCTGAGATGAGGGCCTCATACTTGGCTTCATTATTGGATGTTTTGAATCTCAGCTGAACGGCCTGCTCGGCGACCATCCCATCTGGAGAGACTAGCAAGATACCGATTCCAGACCCTTTACTGTTGGAGGAATCGTCTACACATAAAAGTCATGGCGGTCCCTTACAATTTTTGGGGACATTATGCCGGGAGGTGGCCCTTTCTGGGACGGGAGGTTCCCCGAAAAACTCTGCTATGAAGTCTGCCAATACCTGACCCTTTATAGCAGTTCGAGGTTTGAAATGAATGCCGTGTTCTCCCAACTCTACTGCCCACTTGAAAATCCTTCCAAAGAGGTTTGTCTTCCTCAAAATGGCCTTTAAAGGCTGATCGATAAGGACAGTAATTGGGTGCGCCTGGAAATAATGTCTTAGTTTTCTCGCAGTTGTGATTAGGGATAGAGTGAGTTTCTCCAGGGACAGGTATCTTGTCTCCGCGTCCAGCAGCGCCTTGCTTATGTAATAAATCGATTTCTGGCGGTGCTCATGCTCACAAATGAGTACCCCGCTGACGGCAAATTCTGATACGGATAAGTACAAGAATAGTGTTTCCCCCTAGATAGGGACGAATAGGGTCGGGAGAGCCCTGAGGTATTCCTTGATTCCTATCAGGGCGTCTTCACACTCTTGGGTCCACATATCCTTCCCGGCCCTCTTGATGGCCCCAAAAAAGGGTTTACATTTGTTCGAGGAGCGCGAGATGAAATGGTTAAGTGCTGCCATCATCCCTGTGAGCTTTTGGACTTCTCAGACTATTCGGGGGCTCCGGACGTCTAGGATCACTTGAATCTGAGAAACACACTTCACAACGTTCAGCTTCAGCCCATACTCCCTGAGGGTGAAAAAGGTATCTGCCAAATCCACCAGGTGGTCACAACTTTGTTTGCTCTTTACCAACATATCATCAATGTAGACCTCTATGGTGTTGCCGATCTGTCCTTTGAACATCCGATTCATCAGCCTCTAGTATGTTGCCCCAGCGTTCTCCAGCCCAAATGACATCACTTTGTAGTAGTAAACCCCCCTTGAAATGATAAACGCCGTCTTTTCCTGATTCGGGGGATGGATAGGGATCTGATGGTATCCTACTCGGGCATCCAAGAAGTCCATACGTTGATATCCGATAGTGGCATTCACTAACTGGTCCACCTTTGGCAGGGGGTAGTCGTCCTTGGGACACGCCTTGTTTAGATCAGTGAAGTCTATGCAGACACGTCATTTCCCCCCTTTTTCTTCGCACAAACTGTGTTAGACAGCCATTCTGGAAACTGTACTTCTCGGATGGTATTGTCATCCAGGANATGCAGACACGTCATTTCCCCCCTTTTTCTTCGCACAAACTGTGTTAGACAGCCATTCTGGAAACTGTACTTCTCGGATGGTATTGTCATCCAGGAGTTTATCGATTTCCTCGTTAACCGCCCAGGCGTGGTGCGGCGCCATGCGTCGTGGCTTCTGCTTTACTGGCTTGTGCGCCAGGTCGACATGCAGCTTGTGCGTGATTANTGGTCACAACTTCGTTTGCTCTTTACCAACATATCATCAATGTAGACCTCCATGGTATTTCCGATTTGTCTTTTAAACATCCGATTCATCAGCCTCTGGTATGTTGTCCCGACGTTCTTCAGCCCAAATGACATTACTTTGNACATATCATCAATGTAGACCTCCATGGTATTTCCGATTTGTCTTTTAAACATCCGATTCATCAGCCTCTGGTATGTTGTCCCGACGTTCTTCAGCCCAAATGACATTACTTTGTAGCAGTAAACCCCCCTTGGAGTGATAAACGTCGTCTTTTCCTGATCCGGAGGATGGAGAGGGATCTGATGATATCCTGCTCGGGCATCCAAGAAGTCCATACGTTGATATCCGGTAGTGGCATCCACTAACTGGTCCATCTTTGGTAGGGGGTAGTCGTCCTTGGGACACGCCTTGTTTAGATCAGTGAAGTCTACGCAAACATGTCATTTCTCCCCTTTTTTCTTCGCACAGACCGTGTTAGACAGCCACTTTGAGAACTATACTTCTCGGATGGTATTGGCCTGCAGGAGTTTATCGATTTCCTCGTTAACCGTTCGGGCGTGGTGCGGTGCCATGTGTCGTGACTTCTGCTTTACTGGCTTGTGCGCCGGGTCGACATGCAGCTTGTACGTGATTATTTCGAGATCCACTCCCTTCATCTCAATTGCGCTCCAAGCGAACACATCTGTATTTTCCCTCAAGAAGTCAATCATCTCCTCATGTTCGACTATGGACATCGCAGTTTCAATCAAGAAGTACCTTTCCTCTTCACCATCCACTAAGGGCACCTTTCGGAGGTCCTCCACCGATCGTTCTGTCGGGTCAGTCCGGGGGTCATCTATTCCTGGACACCTAAACTGTGATTGCTATTTTTTTAGGATCTTTTTTTGGGGCGCGCCCCTTCTCTTGGGTGAAAACCCCTGCTCTCACAGCCAAGAAAAAACAGTTTTTTCCAGACGCTTGGTCCCCTCAGATCTCCATGATCCCTTCTGGCGTAACAAATTTTGATTTTTGGTGATAAGTGGAGTGCACCGCTCCCAGCGCATGCAACCATGATCGTCCCATGATCACATTTGTAGGGAGAGTCCGTATCGATCACGACAAACTCCGTATTGATGGTGAAAGGACCCGTGACAACTGGTAATGTGATTTTGCCTATGGACAAAGCGAACGAGCTGTTAAATCCGACGAGGGGCGTCCTGACCTTGGTAAGGTCCTTGAGGCCAAAGCCCATCCGTTTTAAGGTCTCTGAGTACATCACTTCCGAGGAACTCCCAAAGTCGACCAACAGCCTCTTGACGTCGAACCTGCCTATCTTCAGGGTTATGATCAGGGCCAAGTCCGCGTCGGAGAACGTGATACCTGGCTCGCCAATCCTGGTCCTCTTGTTGGGTGGTCCCCCATCACTCTTTGCAGTCTTTCTCGTAAAGGCTACTCTTTTAAGGTCGGACTCAAACTCCTTGGACGTCGGGCGATCCAGTGGACATACATGGATCACGTCTATGACATTGTCTTGCTCCACGGCCGGGGCAGGATTGCGTCCCTCTTCTGACTTGGGTCCAAGAAAGATTTTTATACTCTGCAATTTTTGGTACCATAGCCGAAATTCCGGTGATAGGAACACTTAACCTTTTGATCACGGGTGGAGGGATCGCTCTGCATCCTAGGCGGCCACTTGAAGAACGGCTCATGCTTGATCTTATGAAGCAACCTGTAGATGGGTTCCTTGAACATAGTGTGAACACCTTTGAATGACCCTCCCAGAGGGAGTACCAGCCCCTTTAGAGAAGTGTCTTCCCGCTCCCTTTCTTTTCTCTTAGGTAGGGGGTTTCTGTCANCTTATGAAGCAACCTGTAGATGGGTTTCTTGAACATAGTGTGAACACCTTTGAATGACCCTCCCAGAGGGAGTACCAGCCCCTTTCGAGAAGTGTCTTCCCGCTCCTTTTTTTTCTCTTAGGTAGGGGGTTTCTGCCTTTGCTGCTCCCCATTTCGTCCTCGATCCTAGAGTACTTGTTTATTCGGGCCATCAACTCGCCCATATCTGAGGGAGTCTTCTTAGTCAGGGATCGGTACAGGTCTGTGTCCCTTGTCAAGCCAAGCCTGAAGGATGCCGCTGCTATGACTTCCGAACACTCCTCTACCTCATTAACCTCTTCTCAGTACCGGATGGCGTACTGGCGAAGGGTTTNGCCATCAACTCGCCCATATCCGAGGGAGTCTTTTTAGTCAGGGATCGGTACAGGTCTGTGTCCTTTGCCAAGCCAAGCCTGAAGGATGCCGCTGTCATAACTTTCGAACACCCCTCTACCTCATTAACCTCTTCCCAGTACCGGATGGCATACTGGCGAAGGGTTTTGGATTCCCTCTGTCTGAGCGTCAGTAATGATCCAACGTCTTTAGGCTGCTTACTCCCTNCTCATTAACCTCTTCCCAGTACCGGATGGCATACTGGCGAAGGGTTTTGGATTCCCTCTGTCTGAGCGTCAGTAATGATCCAACGTCTTTAGGCCGCTTACTCCCTGTAATGAATCGGGCTAGAAACTGCCTCGTCAACTCCTTCCATGATCCAATGCTGTTGGGGGGGAGAGCCTCGAACCACTTCATCGCGGAATCTCCCCAAGCTCATGGAAAACACTCGGCAGAGGAACTGTTGGTCCGAATGATACAGGGACATCATTTGCTTGTATTGCCTGAGGTGAGCTTCGGGATCTGATCGCCCATCGTAACTTTTAAATCTTAGCACGACGAACTTCTTTGGTACCTCTATCTCTCGGATATCCCTGATAAAAGGTGATTGCATGGTCTTGTCTTCAGCATCATCCCGAACAGCCCTGTTCTTTCTCCTGGATTCCAACCGAGCTCTGAGATCAGTTTCCACCCCAAAGGGATGTCTTCTAAGGTCTCCAAGTTCACTGACAGGGCTCCCCTTTTTTGGGCATCGCGTGGAAAGGGTTGAATCCTCCTCGAACTCATCCCCCTTCCTCCGCCTTGACAGTCCTCGCCGGAGGTCGTCCAAGGCTAAATGTCTTGCCTTCCTGGAACGATCGTCGAGGGGGTGCTCGTTGGCTCTTGGGCGCTTCGGGGCCCTAGAGCCTTCAGCCTTGTTATTTAAATGATTCCTCAGGTCCTCAGTTTCTACTTCTTGGGCGGAAAGTCTACGAGAAAGGAACGAGTCCCTCGATCCTTCGTCGGAGGCAGCGAATTCGTTGAGCCGNTCCGACGATCAAGTTAATTTTTTGAGAGATGAGAAGAAGAAAACACTATGTATAGGCTTAAAAAAAGGTTTTTTTGTGTCTTGTTATGCGTTTTGTGATGAGTATTTATACCTTAAAAACTCATGATTGTTGTCAGTATGGTCAGTAGGTGATCATTAGAGGCGGGTAACGTGCACACTGATTTTTAGGAGAAATGACATCTTCCTTAACTGCTCGGGACCCCGAGCAACCAATGCATCACCCTCGGTCTATTGAGCGTTTAGTGACCTTCACTCGGCTGGGATATATTAAATGCTCTGTCACAGGATCATTCATTGTCTTTCACTTTCGGGTCTTCACGCATTAAATGTTGTCTCATCAAATGAAATGTGTATTAAATACTTGCTTTCCCAAGTCATGTGTCAGCAAGGGCATTCTGGTCTTTTCGCCTCTGATCTGACATAGTATGCCACGTGTCAGCTCCTCTTTGGTTGAGCCTTCTGCTTTCCTGTGCGTCATGACACCATCTAGGTAAGACCAGGTCATGATGGCAAATCTAGCCTAGCTCAGGCTGATGACCTGTCTATCAATAGTCATGCAGGAACAGGAACGCCGATGTAGTGGGTACACATCAGTGCCAATGGCCTAGTACGGTTAGGGCCGATGTACCCACCCATTCGACTGAGGAATACGTGTCGTCCGTGCATACCGACGTCGTAGATCCTTATGCATAGTACCATTTCGGGAGAAGAGGGATCATAATCTGACGAGCACGTGTCGTAATCACGACAGAGAGTATTTCTTGATACCGAATACACGTGTCGCTATCTTAGAGTGTCCGAAAAATGTTCCATCAATCAGCATTTATTTTTTGATGAAAAGGAGCACCATTGTACAATTTTCTTCGTTCAAATGTCTTGGTTTTTTGTATTAAATGTTGGATTCATATCTTACTAGCGTTTTTTAGTTTTTTAGAGTTCTCCTTGCTTTTTCCAAACCCCACATTTTCTTTATTTTCTTGCAACATCAATTATCCACCATAAATTTATATAAAACTCATTATTTATAAGTGGGTTTTTAGAAACATGTGGTGAGTCATCTACAATTGAGAGCAGGCATATTGTAAAGAATAGGATATGCTCGAAAGCCATGATCATCTTCACTTACTCCACTCACGCTATGACTTTAGAGTGATCATCTCTAGAAAGAAAAGTGTGGTTCCATTGATCACCCCAGTGGTCCACGACCAGTTTCCATGTCTATGTTTGTTCAGTTCTGGGCTCTTTTGTAAAGCATGGAGAAAGCTATATTGGATCCAACTATAGATTTACTGCAAGAAATGTTAAAAAGAAAAGATCAACTTTTTTTTTTCCTCTCAATATTATTCAAAAAGCTAGTTAAAGTTCTCATAAAGTATTCTTTCTTTTCAACATTATATAGTGCAGGAAAATTAAAGTTCTTACAAAGTATCCTTTCTTTTCACCATTGTATAGTGCTGGAAAATCATAATCTGTATAGTTCTTGACCAGCTGCTAAAGATCATGTAAAAACTGAGACTCAGTCACACATGCTTAGGATCTGGAAATTTAAGTTTTTGTTTGGTTTGCGTCTCAAAAAAAAGTATTCGGAAATTATTTTTCGAAAGAGTTTTAGAAAACTATTTTTTTATGTCGCATGACTTGTTTAATTATATGATTCCAAAAATAGTTCTACGGAACATAAAACAATATAACTTTGAACAACAACACAAAGACAATGAAAACATAAATTTGGTCGTGGTCGTGGTCGTGGTGTTTTCTAAATTGTAGAANATAGTTTTAGAAAACTATTTTTTTATGTCACATGACTTGTTTAATTATATGATTCCAAAAATAGTTCTACGGAACATAAAACAATATAACTTATTTGAACAACAACACAAAGACAATGAAAACATAAATTTGGTCGTGGTCGTGGTCGTGGTGTTTTCTAAATTGTAGAAAGGTTTTCTTAAAAATAAACAAAATAATTTTAACTTATTCTCTAAATCTATCCCTTTTTTATACTCAGTTTTTAAAAAATTAAAATAAAAAATAATTGGTCATACAACTTTTTTTTCCAAAAATTATTTCTGAAAATAGAAAACAGTTTCTGGGATACAAACCAAACATGAACAAGTCTTCATATGTTTGGCACAAGTCTGCACATACATATGAACCTTTATCTTNATAAACAAAATAATTTTAACTTATTCTCTAAATCTATCCCTTTTTTATACTCAATTTTTAAAAAACTAAAATAAAAAATAATTGGTCATACAACCTTTTTTTTCCAAAAATTATTTCTGAAAATAGAAAACAGTTTCTGGGATACAAACCAAACAGGAACAAGTCTTCATATGTTTGGCACAAGTCTGCACATACATATGAACCTTTATCTTTGAGTGCTTATATATTTCAAAAGGCAACCCACTACATGAGTCTTTCATTGCTACAAAATTTGTGTATGGCCAAATGTACATAATATTACATTAACATGCAGAAAAATTATTTTTACAACTCAAACCTTTGACATTTTGTTCATAATAAAGCACCTTACAAATATGCTAAGGCCTACCTCTATTTATATATTCTGAAATCTTTATGTTAGTTTGACAATTATCTATCGTTAAGCAATGCTCATTATAATTAAATCCTTGGGATTTGAACCCTTGTATGTATTTTTTAATAGCNTCTACAACTCAAATCTTTGACATTTTGTTCATAATAAAGCACCTTACCAATATGCTAAGGCCTACCTCTATTTATATATTCTGAAATCTTTATGTTAGTTTGACAATTATCTATCGTTAAGCAATGCTCATTATAATTAAATCCTTGGGATTTGAACCCTTGTATGTATTTTTTAATAGCCCTAATTTATCATTAGACTAAGGTTCTATTTAAGAAAGATCATCTTTGAAACCTACATTATTAGCAAAGCTTGACCTTAAACCAAGGGCTGCAATCATTACAGTTGACCCCTTTTTTATATTCTTTCCAGCTTTCACCTCTCATATTTCCTTTTATCTTTTCAAATAATTCCCTCCCTGCTTATTATAAAGTGAGGAATGTTCTTGAGATTTAATTATTATAATTTTTAATTATTTAATTTTTTTATTAAAATTTTGTCATTTGAAATATCATTAATCAGCAAATTAAATCTATAATTTAAGTTTTAATAACATTACTCTTATAAAATATATTTTCATTGATATATATTTTCTTATCTACAAAAGTTGTAAATTATAAGTATGGTATTGAATTTTTTTTTTCGATACCATAGTCAAAAAGTTCAACTGCAAGTCAACCTAAATGCGAACCTATTAACCACAAATTTAATTTCTCAAACCTATTGTAAGTTTGTAANTGTAAATTATAAGTATGGTATTGAATTTTTTTTTTCGATACCATAGTCAAAAAGTTCAACTGCAAGTCAACCTAAAATGCGAACCTATTAACCACAAATTTAATTTCTCAAACCTATTGTAAGTTTGTAACTTTTCATTATCTATTTGTTAATGACTTCATTAACTTCCATAAAATCTTTCGATCAAAAAATTCTCATATACATGAGCGATAATTTATATTTTAATGAAATAGATAAATAGAATAAAATAGAATAAAAAACATAAATTTTATGCATCACACAAAGTCTACTGCTTGTTATCCTTTTATTATGCAACCCTAACAATGCGAAGCTCGGGGATATGATTATGGTACGGCATAACAATTTTTTTGATATTATGCTAAAAAAATAATTTTAATTGTTTAATTTAAATTTGAGTTATTTATAATCATTCATCCTAAAANCAGAATAACAATTTTTTTGATATTATGCTAAAACAATAATTTTAATTGTTTAATTTAAATTTGAGTTATTTATAATCATTCATCCTAAAAATAATAAATTAAAATAATATTATAATTTAATCGGTTGCCACGATAAAATAATATTATAATTTATTATTATTATTATTATTATTATTATTATTATTATTATATTTAAATCCAAACTCTAATGGTGGTTTTAGGGAGTGTCGCTAAAGTACCGGCAGAGTTTGTCCTTATGTGATGAAAATGTGATAATGAAACAACGTGTGGCGTGCTGTGGGGCCTAGGGAATCACCACCTGAAGCGGGGTTAGTCGCGCATGCCCTTTGGCTGCACCGGCCCATCACTCTCTGTCTTGTCCCTTTTGTTTTGTACCGTCTCTCTACCCTCTCCTACTTGTGTCCTTTTTACTCTCCCTCTTGTTTAATTCTCTTTGATCAATTCTAAAACACATTTATATAAATTATATAGATTGGTAATTTAATAAATAAGTTTAAAATTATAATATTATAATTACAAAATTACAAAACTATCTTACACATGTAAAATACTCCTCTTTCTGGCACCACCTCAGAGTGGAAAAAACAAAGAAAAATAAAAAATAAATAAATTTTGGACCACTTAATATTAATTCTAAACATTGAAGATGCGGTTATAAAAACTGATATTTCAAGGACAACATTGGCAAATATCACATTCTCAAAGGATGAAAATTATATTCAATCCTAACCATTTTTTAAAGAAAATAAGTTTTACAAACCTAAGAGTGGGAACTAAAATTTAGTTTATCTGTAGGTCAGGCCCATGAAGGCATTGAAGCCTGACTACATCGGCCCAATATAGATTTTGGATTCAGCCCCCGTTATAAGATCCAAGAATTTCTTTTGTCTTTTTTGTCTAGAGTAATGTTAATAGGAACTAAAAAATTGATTCAATTTGTTGAAATAATGACGTGTAAAGTGATGGAGTCCCAACGAAAAAATTCAGGAGTTATCGTCACAACAACGTTATTGGGTCGTGTCACTGTCACATCATTATGTCATTAAATTAGATCAAAATTTCAAGTCTCAATAGCANACCGTCACAACAACGTTATTGGGTCGCGTCACTGTCACATCATTATGTCATTAAATTAGATCAAAATTTCAAGTCTCAATAGCAACATTCTTTTGTTAAATGATTCAAAAGGTGAAGTGTAGGGCCCACAATGAACTCTTTGTGGATCCAATATCCAGAATGAGTACCCTTCATGACCTTCAAATTTCTTTCTGATGTGTAGTGAATGACATTAATGTCAACAACTAATCCTATTCTTTTCTTGAGAATTCCTCTTAATGATGGGTTAGTGATCATAACAAACAACTAGTATTAATAGCAATGATAGCCAATCATCATGGGTTTGTCCAGATGGTCGAGGCCCAAATTGGGAGATTTGAGACTCGAACCTCGTCCGAGGTGAGGTATGTATGTGGTGGAAAAGAGATTTGAGATTTGAGATTTGAGATTTTGAAACCCCCCCCCCCTCTTCCTCCCTTCAATTCTCCATCCCATGAGGATTAAACTATGCAAGCGAACAAATGAATAGCCATTTTATGAGGCTTTCGATCAATCTTTACATGACTCGAGTTCACAACACTCAAAATATGATTGAACCATCTTACAGTTAAGTAAATGATTGATTGACATACTTATCACAAAACAGAAAAGAAATAACAAGGAGAATGACAATCAATGCTAAATGCGATGTCAAGCAAGATATACAAATGATTTGTATGGTTTCAACTTTTACACTTTCAAAATTTAGTGTAATCTTAAGAATTGATGATATACCCACTATCTTAAAAAAAAATATTATTTTTTGACTCTATGCTTGCTTGGTTAAGGAAATTTTTTATGAGTATATATATTTTTGTGTAAATAATCATCTTTGTGTTAAATTAGTTGTAAAGTGTTACACATATTTGATATGAAAGAATCAATAAGTAATGTGTTACACCTAGTGCAAAGAACCAAATGAATTTTGTTGGAATCATGGGAAGCATTCGTAAGAACGGTGTTGGTTTGATCTTTATAAGTGAAGAACATGAGAGAGGTTAATGATTATGCTTCTATNAAAAAACTAATTAATATAAACAACAATTAGGTAAAGTTATTATCAGAGAAAGTAAAACACAACAAAATAGTAGGTGAGAGTTACATATATAAATAAGTTATGGATCATAAAAAGTTAAAAAATAATAAAATAAATCGATAACAAGATAACAAAAAATTATGAATATATACTGATAGTCGATAATCTAATATCACGTTTTTCATAAAAAACATACAAAACAAATAAGAAGAACATAAAAATAGTAATAAAATAATATATTATGTTCCGAGAAGTGTGGTTCAAGCAAGAGAAGACAAGAGATACAAATGGATGTGCGAATCTGTTTGTTAAAAAGTATGTACTTACATCTATGATGATCTATGTATATTTTTAATTCCTATGGATTTTACCATTGAACAATTGTACTCATATAGTATGATTATGAAATAACACATATCTAATGTTTATTATATATTAAATGTCAAAATTATTAAAATATAAAAATTATGCGACATCACGTTATAACATTAAACATCTTTACTATAACAATATCACTTGTAATAGTTCACGCATTATTTTTGACAAATTTAAAAAATGCATAAAATATNTACTATAACAATATCACTTGTAATAGTTCACGCATTATTTTTGACAAATTTAAAAAATGCATAAAATATGAAGTAACACATATTACCTGTANGACAAATTTTAAAAATACATAAAATATGGATTAACATATTTCCTTTATTCCTTACGTGTTATCTATTAATTAATTTGTCTCACTTAATCAGTTCCATAGATGAAGACTCGATAATGAGGCGAAAACATAGACTACAATTGTTAAGAGATGTACAAATACTTCGATCATTTGAATGGGAGGAGACATAGCAGGCCTAACCATTAAAATAGTCTCCTAGTGCCCTAATTTAATTTCCAATCATTAGGTCAATTTCACGTTTTGATGCCCTTTTGAATAGACCAAGTTTTTTTTTTTTGGCAAACCTCTATGGTACGAGGGAATTTTATTGGTTAAAAATTAAAATATATACAGTTAGAGAGGACATATGTAATTTACCTCTCGATGCAATCTAATTATAATAATTAAGGAATTAAAAAAATTCTAATGCATGATAATTACATGGAAATAAAATAATAGATAATTCTAAAATTCAGAACTTCCTAAAATATTATATATATATATATATATATAAAAAAAAACCTTCTAAAAAAATCTAAAAGTAATGATTTGTAACTTTAAAAGTTGTAATCTTTCTTAAATTCTTTTTTACTATTTTTTTCCTCTACTCTCACCACCTATTTCCAACTTTTTTTCTCTCCCTCAAACTTTCATTGTCTTGCTCTGGTTCTTTCTCCTTATCTCTAACTCTCTTATTGTCTCTTTAAAATTTCATTCAATTCATTCATTTATAAGATCTTGACTTCATAATTACACTCAATTTTTTTATCTAATCCCGCCCAATCCCAAAAGCACTAAAATATTGAAAATAAATCATACCACAACTCTCTATAAACGTCTAATGATAGTTAAAAAAAATTATTATCTTCTTAAAATAAAAATGAGGTCTCATGTAAAATTTTCGCTTTAGGCCTCAAATTGGTTTGGGCCGCCCTTGCTTGACACAATGTAATATAAAAATAATGAGTTGGTTGCCCCCAACATTGCTTGTCACACTGTAACAAACACTATATCACTGTGTAACAAATCTATTGAAACGTTTATGAAATAACACTTGTTACAATATCTAAATAAAATTTCTTGAATTGAACGATGAAAATCACGGTTATAATAGATGATGATATTGTTGACTGATGAAAAAATCGATAATGGCTTAGATAGAAAACTAGACGTTGAATATGAAGAAGATGAAGATGTACGTTCAAAATTTAAATGTCCTCGTCCTTTAAAATAGAAATATGTTGATATAATAAAATAAAATCTCACAAATAAAGGTAACTGCCTAAAAACATTGTCCTTGAATTATGAGAAATGGTATTTAGGCAAAAGAAATTTTTAAAACACAGCCAATGTGTATGTAGATAGAAGATGTTTACAATTAAGAGTACTTATCTACAATAGAGATTTCACATATGTTCTATTTGTTTATCGATTAAGTGCGAAAAAGTGCAAGAAAAGGGAAAAAAAAAGTAACTTTCCATGCGTATGATTAGATTGAAAATACAATTTCTTGAGAAAATTTTTTTTTCTGCAACACCCAAATTTTCTTGCAAACCGTAGCTTTCATTTCTCACAAATTATATATGAGGGAAAATTTTTTTCACATGGGAAACTTATCTTGTTTCTTGTTTTTTTCACTTCGCATGTTACTCATTTCAGCAAGAAAAGTGAGAAGAACTTGGATGTTTTGCTCAAAAAAAAATAAAAAAGAATCTAATATTTTGGTTACAAATGTTACTCTTTTTTTTTTTAATCAATTGACCTAGAGTTGTAAATAGATACTATTTGTGTTATTGTTAAAATTTGTCTAACATTCATCAGTAACTTCTTTAAACAAACCCCACATTGTATTGAATAAGACCCACCAATTCAAGCAATGTGAGGTAATGTCTCAAACGTCAGCCGATATCATAGAATGATTAAGCACCACATGTGAATGGGTTGGATCCACGATCGATAGAGTCATTAAGAAATGTGTACAACCACTTTACATTAAGGAGAAGAGTACCGTACTCAAAAAAAAAAAAAGGTGTTATTTTACTGTTAAATTCCATAAATTTTATGAAATCAGATACATATTTTTTATTTATTATGATAAAAATTTACAATTTTTTAGAGTATGTTTAATTTTTATTGTTTAAATGATAACATTTTCTTATGATTGATCATAAAATAACCTCAAAAATTTATCACTGATCCTTAAAAATTGTAAATAACTTCTAAAAATTGTAAATAACTTTTAGAAGCAAAAGTTATAAATGATGATTATAGTTTATTAAAAAAAAACCTACAAAACATATACATGTCAATATAATACCGAATTTTTTTTTTTTTTTGGGCATCGTAGCCTTCTCCATCTATTACTATTATAAAAAGAGATGTAGAAAATCACCATTCAAGTATGAAATACTTACAATACTATTTAATTACTGATTACACTCCATAATTTATTTCTTTTACTATTTTTTATGTTTTAGTCGAGCCGTGATATCATTGCCTTTAACAGTTCAAGGTACCAACCTCAATTAATATGCATTTACTTTCAAGTGGCACTGGCTCAATGAGGTAGCATTCAGTAGTTATGGCACATGTAGTAAAGTAAGTACTAGAAAAATACTTTTTCAAAAAACAAAAATAGAAAAATGGTAGTTGTATTTAATTTGAAACCTAACTCCGTACACTTAATTTATTATAGTTATGGGATAACAAGGTAATCCTATTTAATGTTAAAGTTCACAATTTATCTGATAATTGTAGTGAATTAAGTCTCTAGTAGATACTAAGATCCGCTATATTTTTTATGGGGTCTCAGAAATCATAGCCCAAGCCCAAAGCGTGAGAGGTTATTGGGTCCGATGTTAGAGTAGGTTTGATAGATTGATTATCTAATCAAAGAGAAAACAAAGAAGATAAGTGGTTCGTCTCAGCCGATTGACCAAGGGTACATCCACTGTAATGGAGTCTCCTGCTTCTTGATTTTGTATATTAAAGTTCTGATGTATACAGCCGGGATTCAGGCGTTGGGCCCTTACAGGGGGTTAGTCTTTTGCTTATAGGATGGACACGGTTGATAAAATGTCTCTCTTTTTGATTTCTGGCGGTTTCTTCTACCTTTTACCGATCCTGTGGGGACCTTCTGTCCTTGCCCTGAAAAAGCCTTTTCCAGCCGACACCACTGCGCCCACGATCTCTGGGGCGTTATGCTCCACCATCTTCTGCGTGCTGGGGGATGTAGTTATCGCAAGTTTCAGAGATGGTCCCTTTGTCCTCTTGACGCGTGGCACGGTGGGGTGGCTTTGAGGCAAAGATTCATTCTCTTCGGATTACCCTTTATTTGGTACCTGGTTGGGTCGAGATCAAACCGTTGCCCTTCGGCTGCCCGTCGGGGCTTGTCTTTTCAACTCTTTGTCATGGGTTAATCGGAGGCGCTTCAGGTTGGGCTAATGAACTTTCCTCCAGTTCCTCATGGCTTTTTGGGCTTTGGGCTTGTTGGTGGTTCATGCCTAGAATTTTACCCTTATCAGTTGCATCCCAGCCCCTAGTCACGAGGATGACGTCATCTCTGACCTGGGGTTAAAGACGTCTTTTCTAAATTCCTCATAATTCCTACGTGGTAGGAAAGTCTGGCAGTTGGTTTTGATATGATTTGGGCTGCGCTGGTATCTATCAGTTATAATGGCTCATATAAGTGTCACCAGCGGGAAAGCCGAACGGTGCAGGTTCCTTGGCGTGTCCTGTTGCCTATTTGTCGCAGCTTTAAATGTTGTGTATAAGAGGAGGAAGACCTCTTGCCTTTCCCACTTTACACTCCTCTCTTTTTTGAAAAAACTCTCTTTTTGTCTCCTCCCTTTCCCTTCGACATTCGAGGCGTCTTATTCCTAGCTTCTTGGCGACTTGGGGTTTTCGTGCTTCCAGTTCTTCCCTATTTCTAGCACCCTACTAGGTACGTCTTTCTCTCCTTCTTTTCTTTTTTGTTTAGTCTGGATCCCTTCAACCCTCCCTAGTGGCGTTTCGGGTTTCGTTTCCAGATTTGGAGATTCAGTTATTTTAGGAGTCACTCCAATGACCTCTTTTCTTCCACGATTTGTAGACTCCTCTTCCTTAGTTAGGATATCCTTTCTTAGGGATTGGTGCTTGAGACCTTTGTTCTTGACAGACTGTACCTTGCATCTGCCTTCTTTACATTCTGGCTTGTCCGTTAAAACTGTGATGGGGAGATTTGTCGTTACTTCTTTTGAGTCAGGTTCCAAGGATTTAGTCAGTGAGGATGTCGGGGAAAGCACCTCTGGCTCCCTCAGGGATCACTTTTTTTCTGGCGAGGCGGCTTCTGGGTCTGTCCTTGGGGTTTCCTCTTCAACCTCTCTTGTTGAGGACCGTCTTCCTTCTTCTCCGACTCCCACCACCTCTACTCGGTCGAGGGAGGGGAAGCCTAAAGCGGTACCTCCCTCCATTACTAGGGGGAAAGCCCGCCGAGATCATTCTAACTTGACCTGTTGTGCAGAGGAAACTTCTAGTTGCTTGGATGATGACTATTTAAAGGAACTGAGGTGGGAGTATCATTTTCCTGACTTTATGGAATTGCATTCGCTTGGGGAACACGAAAGGTGTAATTCTTCTCTTCCCGAGCTGACCTACTTCTTTGAATCAGCGTTCTGGGCTGGCCTTCGATTTCTTGTTCATCCTTTTATCCAAAAATGTCCTTGGTTTCTATAATGTTTGTCCGGCCTGACTTTCTCCCAACGGTTGGGGCCTCCTAGTTAGCTTTCTTGTCCATTGGTTCAAGAGTGGAAATGACTATTCTCCCTCCATTCGAGAGTTTGCTTCCCTCCTCCAGTTAAAGTCCTCTCCTTCTCTGGGCTTTTTGTATTTCGCCAAGAAGGGTGAAGGCGAAGTCTCTGATTTCTGGGCTACCTTTTTCTAATAAGGGTTGGAAACCAAAGTTCTTTTTTGTTAGGGGAGACTCCTAGGAGTTATCGGGAGAACCTGGCGATGTACCTCGTATTCCCCGAGTTTAGGGGGTCCCAAGGAACACATGTAAGGCTGGCCTATTGGTTGTGAGTTCCCTTTCTGTTCTTATTTTGCTGTCTGAACTAACCATCTGGCCTGATTTGTAGGTTTCTGTCCCACGCTCAACAAGGAAGAGACTGCTCGAGTTGCCAAGGCTGAAGCTCTGGCATTACGATCGTTCTTCGACTTGGTGACTGACCGAAATCTTGCCACATATGAGCTAGGGCACTCCGTTGATCAAGCTTTAGAAGTTGCATTATCATTTGCCCCCCAGTCCGACCCCATGGATCAAGACCTGATCATATCGATGTTTTTTTATACTGAGCAGTCAAGGAAGAGGAGAAAACTGGTAAAAGGGCCGTGAACGCCCTCTAAAGAGGCATCGGTCTTTAGGCCGGCGTTCACTCCCTCGGAGCAGACGCTCGAGGACGCTCCTCATATGGATGCTGCTGTGTCCGTGCCCCCTCCCAAACTTTTCAAGAGCCAAACTTGCTCGGAGGGGACCGCAATGGGCAAGCTCAGGGCCAAGGTTGTCCATCCTCCCGAAGAGGCAATCTCTCAGAAGGGAGGTAAGGGGGAGCCCGTCCCTCCAAAATCCAAGGTGCAGGGGAGTAGTTTCCTTAGCGATCCCTTGGTCGCGGTGACTACCTTGTCTGAGCTGATCTCTAAGTTAGATCCCAGGGTGGCTACGTGGGTTCCTTTTAAGAGAAAAATTCATCATACCATCCAAGGTTTGGCTGAGGTGATAGTCAATGTTACTTATGTTTTTCTCTCAGTTGTTCTTGGATTCCCTGTCCGTTTCATGTGCTAACCTACCCCTTTGTCATACATTTTTTTTTAGTCATTTGCTTGTGTGAAGATGATGGATTTCCACCACGAGCAGGATCTCTAGAAGGCCAAAGAGGCCCTCGACACCATGACAGTTAGCAAGGATAATGCTGAGGGGAAGGTGAAAATGCTAGCAAGTGAGGCTGTTGAGTTGAAGATGATCAATAATGAGCTGGACGCCTGCCACTAGGACTTTGTAAAGCTCTCAGAGACCCGAGCGAAGAACCAAGAGATCGAGCTCAAAGCCAGGGATGCCAAGCTAGTGTCTTTAAAAGCCAGAGTGTTTGATCTTCTAAAGGAAGTTGCTTCAACCTTTGTAAAGGGGTTCCTGAACTATTACGACCAAGTTAGTGACGCTTATCCTGACCTTGATTTGGACTTAATCCGGCCTCGGCTCGATTTCCAGAAGATATCTGAGGCATCCAAAGAGGCTGAGACGTCTTGTGCCAAGACGGAGCCAACGTCCGAGGTAGAAGTTACTAGAGAGGGAGTTGGTGGTGGCAAAGAAGTTGTCCCCTGACGTTGGCTAGTGATGATTTCCTTTTTCCCTTTTTCTCTTCTCCTTTTTTTTAAAGGACATTTAATCCGTTGGATGATTTATTCTCATATTGCTCAAGAGTTTGGTCACTAGCTTTCTTTTTCCTATGAATGTTGCGTATTGTGTCATTGTCTAGTCCCGAAGGCTTGCAAGTCTTGATTATACCCCTGTAAGCTTTGTTGTCGTCTTTAAGGCTTCAATCTCTGGGGTCGAGTTGTCTTCCGATGGTTGTGACGAGTGAACTCGAGGATTTCTGAGCTATCCCAAACTAATGATCTAACTCGATTTGTTATGGGAGGGCTGACCTGGATGCCCAAGCTCAAACCCTGTCACGTGTCCCGCTTTGGTTTTCCAGGGCTTTTTAGGTCTTTTCACCTTTCTTTTTGCGTACTCCAAACGTGACGATTTTGCCAGTTTTAGATCATGTACTGTCAGGGGAGGGAAATGGCTCTTCGAACGTGGTGCCTTGAAGGCCTCCCTGTCGTGTCATGCGTCCTTCTCATTAAATGCGAGAGACGTGCATTAACTTCATCTAGCAAAAGCAACAGGTGTGGGCCTGTGGGACCTATAAGTACATCCCCAGGGAATGATCGTTTTTCTCTAGGTGTCAAAAAGAGAATCCTTGTCTCCTTTTCTTGGTGTAATATCTACCTTATTTTAATTTCTTCGCTTCTTGTTCTCATGGCCAAGACTCCTCCTTCACCACGCGACGTAATGTGACGTCTCTTTCCTGACGTCGAAGTCAGCGAAGTTGGGGATGAAGAGGATGAACTTACCATCATCTCCCTTGAGTGGATCGTTTGCTGGACAGTGGTCGTTGATCTGAAAGGTGTAGGTGAAGTATAGGCTAAAGAGAAGGAAGCACAACATAAAAATGCCTCTCCTTAACCTCATGGTGGTTGGTCTTTTGTATCAAGGGGAATCGAATAGGTTCTGGCCCTATTTATGCAAGTATAATATGGTGGTTTTTTAGGCTTTGTGTTTGTGATCCAACGTCTAGGGATTTATATATAGAGAACCACAAAAAGCGGCTATACTTATTATGTGTTAGCTCCAAAATCTATTGTTACCGATAAAAGAGTCCAATTGAGAAACAGTTTTCTGACGATTAGTGATTAGTTCAATTGTCTTATTTCAAAATTTTCTTAGTTCAAATTTAAAACAGTAATCACACAAAATCATAAATTAATAAAAGAGAATCTCTTTATTAATTCAATCGAAGGATTTTCAGTTATAAAAAATTAAATAAATAGTGTTGATTATAGCAACAACTACTTCTTAAAAACTAACTTAATACTACTCATAAAAATGTCCTAATTGTGGGTCTTGCAAGGGTATGAATGTGTCATTCAACTTCCTTATTTTCTATTTTTATAGCTACTCCCTTCGACGATTTCACCTTCTTCAACAATTACTGTTTAAAGTGTAAGAGTTGCTAAATTTGTTCAAAAAACTCTTGTTTTGCAGTTAATTGTTACGAACAAGATTATGCTTGTTGTTGTTACCCTTATATTGTACCCAATGAATTCGTTCTCTTAAGTGTTAATTTCTGTAATGTATTCCTTCTAACTTCATTTTTACACTTAATTTTACGGATATTAACCACTCAAGCACGGTGATTGCTACTTTCACTGCATGAGCTTTAAGCTAACAACCTTTGTAATCTCTATTTTTGTAATATAAAACCATTGCAAGCAGTATGGCTGAGGCTTCACCACTAATTATTTTGATAGGTTTCCATTTGAGGACCGTCTGATAGTCAATATGATGGCCTAATTATCCAATACATGACCTTATTTTACTTCTCACTCTGATTATTTATATGTGCTTGGCAGACAATCATGCTAATTTTAAGCACTGGTTCCTTACTTATTTTGTTGTGTCCTTTTAATCATGGGTTAGGAGCAAGAAGACATTATGCTTCTGCATTTTGGACCTCGGGGACTATCTTGTTTATCGATTGGGATTGTTTCAAGCCTTAATTTTTCTTGAAATGGTTTATTTTATCAACACAAAATAGAATTAAAATGTATGTTGACACTATTTTTTTATGATAATGTTGTTTGATGGAAAACAAGCTTATGTTTTTGTGTCCTCAACCCATTGAAATCCGAGTGATCTGCACCTTTCAAATATATCCAATATTTTTACATCTATGCATCATTATTTATTTGTATTAGTTTTTTGTGTCATGATAATCATATGATTATAATTATTATATTAATTAAATAATTTATTTGTCATTTTTTGAGACTTTTGTGACGCAACTATGTCATTTACTATATTATTCTACTCATGAAGTAGAACACGAACTCACAAAAATTTATTTAAAACAATGAGTGGATCAACAATCAATAAAATTATTAAAAAATGTTAATTCATTTTCAAAAAAATATAATTATCGATACGATACTATTTTCAGCAGGGTAGTGTCACTCCATAACAAAGGATAACATGCAACCTATCCGAATAAACAGTTTTTTTTTTTTCGCTTGTAATTCGAATAGGTCATTAAGAAATGTCCATGTCGTATTGAATGAAAGAGCAATCAAGGCACCTATTTTTTTTCTCTCTATTTTCTTTCCACTCTATCAATCAATCCATAACAAATGTCCATAACTACTTTTAAAATCAATGGAGAACGAAGTAGATGTTATATCAAAAATTATAACTTTTTAGGATAAATTATAATTTTATTTTTTAAAAATTTAAGTTATAATTCAAAGAATCATGATCAATTATAAAAAAAATAAATTATAATTGCTCGTGTATTCCTCCAATAATATTATTTTAGGTAGCACAATAGATTCTTGAAAATCAATGCCTACCTCGTATATTAAAAAATACCCACAAATTGTGAGGTCATATTTCAAACGTAAGCATACATCATAGATTGATTAAGCACCACACAAATGCGGGTAGTTCTATGATACTAAAGTACAAAAAGATAATATTTTTATAATCAATTATAAGTTTCTATTATTTTTACAACAAATATGAATTATAAGTATAACTAAATTAAATAAGGTGTTGAATAATTAATTCAGATTTTAATTATTATTAAATTTAATTATTTATTTATTGAGGTATCTCTTCGATCTTTTAAGACATTCACACATTTAATTATGTTATATAATTATTAAGTTTTATTTTATTAAATAGATTAATTGGATCATTTATAATATTATTATATACCAAAAAAATAAAATATATCACATATTAGACCATAGAATTCAACATAATAACTACATGTGTATAATAATTTAATTGTGAAATTTAACTTAGTAACTATATGTGTATACTAATTTAACATATATAGAAATAGATAATTACATGTAACTATACTAATAATAAATGAGTTCAAAAAAAAATTGAAAGTCAAATAAATATAAAAAAAATATAAATTAAATGAAAGTATATATATAATTGATTTTATTATAATAATTAGAGATAAAATAAAAAAATCCAAAAAAATTCTCAAATGCTGACATTTATAAAAAGTTTATTTTTTATAATTAATTATAATATTTTAAGATTAATCATACTTTTACAATTATAACTTATATCAGAACAGGTTGTAATTCCACCTTAAAAATTTATAAATTTCGGTAGGTAAATTTGGTCCACAAATGTGCAACACGTGAGAGGGTTGGTCAACAATGGATAGCGTACGTCATTAAGAAATGTCTACAACAACCTCATCAGCTAAACTCAACGTCCACATCGCATTGAAGAAGACCCACCAACTACTACACTTGCTGAAAAGTTTGCCCTTTTTTCTTTTTTCGTTTTTTAAGTGAAATCACGCCATCTTAATTGACATTATCAATTATTCACAATAATTATAGGTTAAAGACTCGTGACATTTCTTATAAACAACTCAATAATACCCCTGATTGAATTGAGATCAATTTTAATATATTTATTCTATATCAAAGTTAAATTAATTATATACAAATGAACAATCGGATGAAGTTGTTTACAATTGCTTAAAGGTTGGTAGGGTTTTTTAAGAGAAGTTGGGTTCGGATGGACAAATCAACTACATTTAACAACTATTTTCTTGAATGATTGTTGGATCTATTACTATTATAAAGGGATGGACAAATCAACTACATTTAACAACTATTTTCTTGAATAATTGTTGGATCTATTACTATTATAAAGGGAGACGGAGGAATTTGTCGCATACAACTTATTATATTACTTAATTAATTACTGATAACTCTCTATGAAATATCTCTTCTTAATTCTTCTAATCTCACTCTCTTACAATTGTACATATAAAGTGATCATCTACAAAACACATTAACAATTATAAAAAAGAAATATTTCTCAATCATATGTAATTGCAATTAGTTCTCTTACTTTCGGCGAAAACTGCAATTAGTCCATTGCATATCCTTTGATCCTTAATACTTATGATCTTATTTTTCAATTATTTTAGCATTTCCCCTTCCCTTCATCAGGCACAGCACTTATAAACTATCACAGATTCTGCTGTCACACCCCAAAGCTTGGCGCATTGCTAGAATAGCTTCTTCCTCACTAGCCAAGACTTAGGGATGTAAATGGCTCATGATATATTGTGTCATCCATTTAAATTATTTAAATTGTATTGTAACAAAATCTCTTCAATTCAACTTCGATCCGTTTATAATTGTACATAAACAGATTTATGTCAAAACATCATGTATTGTACAAATGGTATTTGGTTAGGTTCGAATCAATTTATTTTTTTACGTGTCTAACAAGTTCACCCTCTAACGACGTGAATGAAACCCATTTTGTTAACTCCGTTGACACTAAACCCAAACTCAAACCCACTAACTATGCCTAGTGAAGGCCATCGGAATTATTTTTCTATATTTTCTACTATAATGTTCATGAAACATCAAACTCAAAGTCAATATGGATTTTTTGAGAAATCTCCTCTAAAAAAGATTCTGAAAATATGTTCATGATCTAACAGTGAAAATGAGTGTTATAACTTTGTATACACTCTTCGATGATGAGGATGATCAACCATTAATGAAAGTAGTTTACGAGAATTAAGGGGATGATCTTTCTTTCAAAATTTAATCTTCAAAGAGAGCGTTCACCCATTCCTCCCTCCCCCCCCCCCCTAACAAAAATAATAATAATAAGACAGATATTTAAGAAAATATTTAAAATTCAAAAAATCCTCTCCACCAATTTCATCATCTCGGAAAAAGAGGGTTTTGTAGAAACCTGTTCATATTCTACAACGGCAAAGGTACAGTTTAAAGAATACAGTATAGCATCACAATATAACAACATGCTAGACACTATTTTATTTGGCATGCTGTGACAAATAATGTGCATGTACATTGTTTGATTGCTACACAAATTAAATGTTATGCTTGACATAATGTGGTATCACAATATGATATAAAAATAATGAGTTGGTTGTACCCAACACTACTTGTCACACTGTAACAAATACTATGTCACAATGTAACAACACAATGTAACAAATCCGTTGAGACGTCTATGAAATAATACTCGTAACAATATCTGAATAGGATTTCCTAAATGAAATGATGAAATTCACAGTGATAATAGATAATAATATTGTTGACTAATGAAAAAATCAACAAAGGAGTTTTCGCTAGTATTTTGCCACAAATAAGTAGTTTATATGGTACCTATCTGCAATTTTTCGATAAAAAATTACTACAACACTTGCCTGTTGGACACATTGTTGGTTTTTTAAGGTTTTTTTTTTTGGACAACTTCACAAGTGGCATAAATTAATTGAGAATGTACACTATTTTATGCTACACTACATGGTACTGTCCTATTGTGCTTGGTGAGCACTAAATATTTTCTCGTTTGTACATCACTTGCTTATGCTGTTTACACTTCAAAATGGCATTCTTTTAAGAAAATTGTTCTTCTAAAAAAAAACTATTATAGATTTTTATCTATGGCAAAAAGTAATGTTAAATTATTAGCATTTAGTTCTTAATAAATTGTAAATTGTTTCCACTACCAAAAAAATCTAGCTTTCCCAATACCTTTTGAGAAATAAAAATGAACCATCTTCGTACCAAACATGTAAATGAAGTTCTTAATGCGAATTATGAAAAACTAAAATAACTTCAAAGGCTTGTTCTCTTTGTTGGAATCGCTCCAATATTAAAATAATTAAATAGAGTAAAGAGATTTAACATTCAACATAGAAAATAATTTTCATATTACTTGATTACAATCACAATTTGGACTCTTCAGGCACTCCACTCAATTTTGCTTGTCTCTAATACTAGCTTACATTCCCTATTTATATGGGCCACAAACATAGCTCCTAAGGAACTACTACCACTTAACTCTTGTAAGTTGTAACCCCCTAGCAGGCACCATTTCCTCCACACAAGGACAAATTACTCACCCACTATATGATATATTAAAGACCATTAGCCTGCCAACACTCCTTAATAATGTAATAACTCTAACCCACTTTGACACACCAAGATGAAACTGAACGACAAGACTAAGCACGCATTGTGTATATAGTCTGTAACAAAGTGAGGACGAGAAGCACAACGGCAGCCAAAGCTGAGGCAGCTCTCCATGGATTCGAGAAATAATCACTGATTAATTCGTGCAGGTAACGGCGGCACTTAAACTGCAACAGTGCTTTAATTCTGTGATAATGCCACCAGGACTTGGTATATGCATTCACCTCCTCGCATAACTCTGTGAAATAGAATTCTTTTAAAACAACTCCATTGCACATACGGCTGAAAAAAGTTGAAGCGTCTTCAGCCTTCCCCAGAATGTTTGTTAGGATCCCTTTGCTTTGAAGAAATTTGATGTCATTGGACGACTTGATGAGTCCACTCATGAGAAAGACATATGAGGAAATGTGGTGTGTGGTGCGAAAGCTGCACTGCTCAAAAGCAATTAGGTTCCTCAAGAGTAAATCCAGTGTTTCATCAATGCTAAAAGGCGGGATCACCACTACTCCTTTACTGGTTGTTATGTCTAACAAACGACCTTGTGTACCGTTTTTAAACTTAATTCCAGCTTCTGAAAGTTCTGTCGCACAATACCTAAATCCGCAAGCTTTCTTGTCTTCAGAGCATTTTATGGGAGGATTCTGAGGAAGGTAAAATTTATGCAACATGCCCAGAAAATGCCTGTTGTATTGGCCGAGTTCCTTGGAAATCGATGGATCCCTGTCTGTATTGAGCACTGGCTGAAAGAAAAGCATAGCAAGCTCTGGTAGCGAACAAGAACACGACAACCTTACCGTATCAAACAACTTCTGAAGAACTTCAAATGGAATTTGGTTCTCAAGTAGAGCCAGATCACGTCGAATGGCTGGGACCATCCAAGCATTGCTCTTAATGGGATCGTCCTCGTCCTTGAATTTCTTATCTGTGCACCTCAGAAGAAGCTCAAGAATGAAGCAACCATCAACTAGCAGTATTTCCAGGAATGATGATTCAGCCTCTTTGTTGCAGTTGGTATGTTGATCAGCATAGTATTTGCCAGTATTTTCTTTTGATTCGGAGATGGCACACTCATCCGAGTTTTTTCTCGGGTTCAACGCTTGATGAAGGAGGCTTAGCATACACCGCCAGTTCTTCTGTTCCATTGCTAGCAGGTCACTCCGGCTATGATAAGAAGGTCCGATATTCTCAGCATAGTATCTGCGAGCAACTTGTTCAAAATCTTGGAGAGCGTCGGCACACTTTTTCAATGTCCGTATTCCATCAGGTGTACGTTGAAGGAAGCTTAGCATATACAGCCACTTGTGCTCTTCCATAGCGTGCAGGTCACTCCTGCCATGGTGGAAAGGTCCGATGGAAACCGTGGATGGGGTATACGCGTGTTCCTCGAGTTGTCTAAGCTTTGTGGGAACCTTATAAATACTTGAGTAGACATTTGGATTTTCTTGAATTGCACCAAGTCTTTTTTCAACCGATTCTATCCAGATCTTATGTTCAGGGAGGCCGCTGGTTGACATTTTCTCTCACCTGTACAATTAATTTAAAAGTGATATTAATCATTATGCTCATTAGTAATGATCACCAAAAAAACCTAAATGTTACTTCTGATCATGACCAATTCATATATGGTTAGTATAAGACACAAATAATAAAGTACCTGCCGTACTGCATATGTTTTATTGAAATTAATCTTTCATATTACAAGGAAAACATGAAAGCAAAACAAACATAATTACAAATCCATCTATAGATTTTTAGAAATTACTAGTCAGTGCAAAGAAAACCTTAACACATGCTAAGAGAATTTTCTCAGAAAGTCCCTATTGATAATTAAGAACAGAAACTAATACCATAACCTCAAAAAACGTAAGCATATTACAACCCTTTTTCTTTTAAACACAAAACATATTCTTGTTCACTGGAATTTGTATGTCTCCACATATATATATATACAAATTGCACCTAGTGTTTGGTCAAGCATTATACCAAAAACCATGCTATGATCTTGCATCAAACAATCAACACGACAAAACTTCAACCCAGAGTCACTCAACACGACAAAACTTCAACCCAGAGTCACTCAACACAAGAGACAATAATAAATCTGCATCACCTTAATCGAAATAAAACCCAAAAAACTTTGATTGATGATCGATGAGAAAATCTGAGGGACTAGGGGGTATATATAGTAGTTAAGCCTTAGCCAGTGGCAAGATATCCACATGCATGCGAAGGAAATGTGTGAAAAGGGACATCAACCAATATTTCTAGCTGAAGGCACAGAAAAGTCCACAAAAGAGATGTACATTTTTCTTCATGCACAATAAGTCCAAAACTGGTCCACCACAATCTCATGATTTGAGGTAAATGTAACATATTCCACGTGAGCAATGTTATATGAATTTAAAAAATAAATTTAAAAATTAGATTTAATAATTACAATTATTAATTTTATTGGGACATATTATCTATTCAATAATTATGATTATTAAATTTATTTTTTAAGTTCATGTAGCACTACTCATTTCACATATAGTTCACAACCGAAAGATTTGTTCTCTAAGAGAATTAATTCTTTACAGGCAGCCCGTAAATAATTTGTTCTTTATAATTGATCGTGTATTCCTCCAATAATACTATTATTTTCGGTAGCACAATAGATTATTTACAATCATAGCCCACCTCGTATAATAAATAATACCCAAAAATTGTGAGGTCATATTTCAAACGTAAGCAAACATCATAGATCGATTAAGCACCAAATAAATGAGGGTAGTACAAAAAGATAATATTTTTGTGATCCATCATAAATTTCTTTTAATAGGTTATAATTTTATATTTATTAAGTACCAATAATTCACGATGTGCAACACGTGAGAGGGTTGGGTCAGCAATGGATAGGGTACGTCATTAAGAAATGTCCACAACAACCTCAGCTAAAATCAACGTCCACGTCGCATTGAAGAAGACCCATCAACTACTACACGTGCTGAAAAGTTTCCCCTTTTTTCTTTTTTTAGTGAAATCACACCATATTAATTGACATTATCAGCGGTGCCCGTTAAGTTATTATTAAATGGATTGAAAGTATGCGTTGCCATGTCACTTATATGATGGGGAGGGTGAACAATCTTGCAGCCCATGTGAAAGGATTGGGTCCACGGTCGACAAGGTCCCTAAGAAATGATGTCCACAACAGCATTTAAAATCAAAGTCCCCGTCGTATTGAAGACTCGTGACTTCCCTCATAAACAATTCACCCCCAATGGGATTGAGATCAATTTTAATATATGTATTTTTTTTATCATTTTTGATAAAAATAAAATTAATTATATATAAATGAGCTCTTATAACTACCATGTGAGTAACTTACCAAACAAAAATTAATAAAAAAATATCAAAGATTACATAAGTCTCACAAGGCAATTGGATAACTCTCTCTCTCTTTCTCTCTCTCCCTCTCTGTGGACTAAGATAAATAGATTCCATACTTTTGGAAAAAAGAACTTTTATCTTACCTACATATGTTCACGAAACATCAAACTCAAAATCAATCTAGCAAAAATCAAAATCATCTATCACAACACCCAATAAAAAATGAATTTTTTGAAGGCCAGTATACCGTAAGACACTTATTTGTGAAAAAGTCTATTCTAAAAAATATTTTGAAAAAATGTCCATCTAATAGTGAAAAAGAGTGTCATAACCTTGTATACACTCTTATGTGATGAGGATGATCCGCCATTAACAAAAGCATTTTATGAGAATTAAGGGGATGATATTCCTTTCAAAATTTAATCTTCAAAGAGAGCATTTATCCACCCCCAAAAAAAAAAATTAAATAAGACGGATATTTAGGAAAATATTTAAAATTCAAAAAATCTTCTCCACCAATTTCATCATCTTGGAACAGAGGGTTTTGTAGAAACCTATTTACATTCTACAACGGTAAAAGTACGGTTTCAAGAATATATTGTAGCATCTCTATGTAACAACATGTTAGACACTATTCTATTTTGTCACACTGTGACAAATAATGTGCATGTACATTAATTGATAGCTACACAAATTAAATGCTATACTTGACACCATGGTCGGCTCAACAATGGAATGGAAAAAGCATGGGTTTTTGGCCTACACATAAAAAAAAAACCCCAAATTTTAAAGTTTAATAATTTAGTATAGATCAAAAATTAAAACTCATTATAATTTAGTTTAACAAAAAAACTTTTAAAAGATTATATCAAAATAAAATTTAGAATTTAGGTTTAAAAGTGCAATCCACCTCACAAATGTACATTACACATACATATTTATTAAAGGACAAAAAAAGGTTAACACTTTAAGAAAAAATTATAATAAGAATCTCCCTTCCACAAATTAAAATAAATCAAACACTTTTTCTATTTATTTCAAACTTGATTTTGTTTTTATTTCAATACAAAAACACCAACTAATTAAATTGTTCATTCTCATAAAGGATCCACAATAAAAATTAATTAATATAAAAAATAATTCGACAAAGTTATTATCAGAGAAAGTAAAACACAACAAAACAGTAGGTGAGCATTACACATATAAATAAGTTATGGATCATAAAAAATTAAAAAATAATTAATAACAAGATAACAAAAAATTATGAATATATACTGATAGTCGATAATCTAATACCACAATTTTCATGAAGAATATACAAAACAAATAAGGAGAACATAACAATAGTAATGAAATAATATATGATGTTCCGAAAAGTGCGATTCAAGCAAGAGACAAGAGAGACAAAATAGATGTGCGGATCTGTTTATTAAAAAATATGTATTTATAGCGACAATAATCTATCTATATTTTCAATTCCTATGANTGTATATTTTCAATTCCTATGGATTTTACCATTGAACAATTGCACTCATATAGTATGATTATGAAATAACACATCTAATGTTTATTATATATTAAATGCCAAAATTATTAAAAATAACAATTATGCGACACCAAGTTATAACATTGAACATCTTTCCTATGACAATATCTCTTGTAACGGTCCATGCATTATTTTTGACAAATTTTAAAAATACATAAAATATGGATTAACATATTTCCTTTATTCCTTACGCGTTATCTATTAATTAATTTGTCTCACTTAATCAGTTCCATAGATGAAGACTCGATAATGAGGCGCAAACATAGACTACAATTGTTAAGAGATGTACAAATACTTCGATCATTTGAATGGGAGGAGACATAGCAGGCCTAACCATTAAAATAGTCTCCTATTGCCCTAATTTAATTTCCAATCATTAGGTCAATTTCACGTTTTGATGCCCTTTTGAATAGACCAAGTTTTTTTTTGGCAAACCTCTATGGTGCGAGGGAATTTTATTGGTTAAAAATTAAAGTATATACAGTTAGAGAGGACATATGTAATTTATCTCTCGATGCAATTTAATTATAATAATTAAGGAATTAAAAAAATTCTAATGCATGATAATTACATGAAAATAAAATAATAGATAATTCTAAAATTCAGAACTTCCTAAAATATTATATATATATATATATATATAACAAAACCTTCTAAAAAAATCTAAAAGTAATGATTTGTAACTTTAAAAGTTGTAATCTTTCTTAAATTCTTTTTTACTATTTTTTTCCTCTACTCTCACCACCTCTTTCCAACTTTTTTTTCTCTCCCTCAAACTTTCATTGTCTTGCTCTGGTTCTTTCTCCTTATCTCTAACTCTCTTATTGTCTCTTTAAAATTTCATTCAATTCATTCATTTATAAGATCTTGACTTCATAATTACACTCAATTTTTTTATCTAATCCCGCCCAATCCCAAAAGCACTAAAATATTGAAAATAAATCATACCACAACTCTCTATAAACGTCNCATTCAATTCATTCATTTATAAGATCTTGACTTCATAATTACACTCAATTTTTTTATTTAATCCCGCCCAATCCCAAAAGCACTAAAATATTGAAAATAGATCATACCACAACTCTCTATAAAATGTCAAATGATAGTTAAAAAAAATTATTATCTTCTTAAAATAAAAATGAGGTCTCATGTAAAATTTTCGCTTTAGGCCTCAAATTGGTTTGGGCCGCCCTTGCTTGACACAATGTAATATAAAAATAATGAGTTGGTTGCCCCCAACATTGCTTGTCACACTGTAACAAACACTATATCACTGTGTAACAAATCTATTGAAACGTTTATGAAATAACACTTGTTACAATATCTAAATAAAATTTCTTGAATTGAACGATGAAAATCACGGTTATAATAGATGATGATATTGTTGACTGATGAAAAAATCGATAATGGCTTAGATAGAAAACTAGACGTTGAATATGAAGAAGATGAAGATGTACGTTCAAAATTTAAATGTCCTCGTCCTTTAAAATAGAAATATGTTGATATAATAAAATAAAATCTCACAAATAAAGGTAACTGCCTAAAAACATTGTCCTTGAATTATGAGAAATGGTATTTAGGCAAAAGAAATTTTTAAAACACAGCCAATGTGTATGTAGATAGAAGATGTTTACAATTAAGAGTACTTATCTACAATAGAGATTTCGCATATGTTCTATTTGTTTATCGATTAAGTGCGAAAAAGTGCAAGAAAAGGGAAAAAAAAAGTAACTTTCCATGCGTATGATTAGATTGAAAATACAATTTCTCGAGAAAATTTTTTTTTCTGCAACACCCAAATTTTCTTGCAAACCGTAGCTTTCATTTCTCACAAATTATATATGAGGGAAAATTTTTTTCACATGGGAAACTTATCTTGTTTCTTGTTTTTTTCACTTCGCATGTTACTCATTTCAGCAAGAAAAGTGAGAAGAACTTGGATATTTTGCTCAAAAAAAAAAAAAAAAGAATCTAATATTTTGGTTACAAATGTTACCTTTTTTTTTTTAATCAATTGACCTAGAGTTGTAAATAGATACTATTTGTGTTATTGTTAAAATTTGTCTAACATTCATCAGTAACTTCTTTAAACAAACCCCACATTGTATTGAATAAGACCCACCAATTCAAGCAATGTGAGGTAATGTCTCAAACGTCAGCCGATATCATAGAATGATTAAGCACCACATGTGAATGGGTTGGATCCACGATCGATAGAGTCATTAAGAAATGTGTACAACCACTTTACATTAAGGAGAAGAGTACCGTACTCAAAAAAAAAAAAAAGTGGTATTTTACTGTTAAATTCCATAAATTTTATGAAATCAGATACATATTTTTTATTTATTATGATAAAAATTTACAATTTTTTAGAGTATGTTTAATTTTTATTGTTTAAATGATAACATTTTCTTATGATTGATCATAAAATAACCTCAAAAATTTATAACTGATCCTTAAAAATTGTAAATAACTTCTAAAAATTGTAAATAACTTTTAGAAGCAAAAGTTATAAATGATGATTAAAGTTTATTAAAAAAAAACCTACAAAACATATACATGTCAATATAATACCGAATTTTTTTTTTTTTTGGCATCGTAGCCTTCTCCATCTATTACTATTATAAAAAGAGATGTAGAAAATCACCATTCAAGTATGAAATACTTACAATACTATTTAATTACTGATTACACTCCATAATTTATTTCTTTTACTATTTTTTATGTTTTAGTCGAGCCGTGATATCATTGCCTTTAACAGTTCAAGGTACCAACCTCAATTAATATGCATTTACTTTCAAGTGGCACTGGCTCAATGAGGTAGCATTCAGTAGTTATGGCACATGTAGTAAAGTAAGTACTAGAAAAATACTTTTCCAAAAAACAAAAATAGAAAAATGGTAGTTGTATTTAATTTGAAACCTAACTCCGTACACTTAATTTATTATAGTTATGGGATAACAAGGTAATCCTATTTAATGTTAAAGTTCACAATTTATCTGATAATTGTAGTGAATTAAGTCTCTAGTAGATACTAAGATCCGCTATATTTTTTATGGGGTCTCATAAATCATAGCCCTTGCCCAAAGCGTGAGAGGTTATTGGGTCCGATGTTAGAGTAGGTTTGATAGATTGATTATCTAATCAAAGAGAAAATAAAGAAGATAAGTGGTTCGTCTCAGCCGATTGACCAAGGGTACATCCACTGTAATGGAGTCTCCTGCTCCTTGATTTTGTATATTAAAGTTCCGATGTATACAGCCGGGATTCAGGCGTTGGGCCCTTACAGGGGGTTAGTCTTTTGCTTATAGGATGGACACGGTTGATAAAATGTCTCTCTTTTTGATTTCTGGCGGTTTCTTCTACCTTTTACCGATCCTGTGGGGACCTTCTGTCCTTGCCCTGAAAAAGCATTTTCCAGCCGACACCACTGCGCCCACGATCTCTGGGGCGTTATGTTCCACCATCTTCTGCGTGCTGGGCGATGTAGTTATCGCAAGTTTCAGAGATGGTCCCANGTATATAGATAGAAGATGTTTACAATTAAGAGTACTTATCTACAATAGAGATTTCGCATATGTTCTATTTGTTTATCGATTAAGTGCGAAAAATTGCAAGAAAAGGGAAAAAAAAGTAACTTTCCATGCGTATGATTATNTGTTGGTGGTTCATGCCTAGAATTTTACCCTTATCAGTTGCATCCTAGCCCCTAGTCACGAGGATGACGTCATCTCTGACCTGGGGTTAAAGACGTCTTTTCTAAATTCCTCATAATTCCTACGTGGTAGGAAAGTCTGGCAGTTGGTTTTGATATGATTTGGGCTGCGCTGGTATCTATCAGTTATAATGGCTCATATAAGTGTCACCAGCGGGAAAGCCGAACGGTGCAGGTTCCTTGGCGTGTCCTGTTGCCTATTTGTCGCAGCTTTAAATGTTGTGTATAAGAGGAGGAAGACCTCTTGCCTTTCCCACTTTACACTCCTCTCTTTTTTTAAAAAACTCTCTTTTTTTCTCCTCCCTTTCCCTTTNTGGCGTGTCCTGTTGCCTATTTGTCGCAGCTTTAAATGTTGTGTATAAGAGGAGGAAAACCTCTTGCCTTTCCCACTTTACACTCCTCTCTTTTTTGAAAAAACTCTATTTTTGTCTCCTCCCTTTCCCTTCGACATTCGAGGCGTCTTATTTCTAGCTTCTTGGTGACTTGGGGTTTTCATGCTTCCAGTTCTTCCCTACTTCTAGCACCCTACTAGGTACGTCTTTCTCTCCTTCTTTTCTTTTTNGCTAGGGCACTCCGTTGATCAAGCTTTAGAAGTTGCATTATCATTTGCCCCCCAGTCCGACCCCATGGATCAAGACCTGATCATATCGATGTTTTTTTATACTGAGCAGTCAAGGAAGAGGAGAAAACTTGTAAAAGGGTNTCAGTCTGGATCCCTTCAACCCTCCCTAGTGGGGTTTCGGGTTTCGTTTCCAGATTTAGAGATTCAGTTATTTTAGGAGTCACTCCAATGACCTCTTTTCTTCCACGATTTGTAGACTTNTCCGATGTTAGAGTAGGTTTGATAGATTGATTATCTAATCAAAGAGAAAACAAAGAAGATAAGTGGTTCGTCTCAGCCGATTGACCAAGGGTACATCCACTGTAATGGAGTCTCCTGCTTCTTGATTTTGTATATTAAAGTTCTNGCCGTGAACGCCCTCTAAAGAGGCATCGGTCTTTAGGCCGGCATTCACTCCCTCGGAGCAGACGCTCGAGGACGCTCCTCATATGGATGCNTGTATATTAAAGTTCTGATGTATACAGCCGGGATTCAGGCGTTGGGCCCTTACAGGGGGTTAGTCTTTTGCTTATAGGATGGACACGGTTGATAAAATGTCTCTCTTTTTTATTTCTGGCGGTTTCTTCTACCTTTTACCGATCCTGTGGGGACCTTCTGTCCTTGCCCTGAAAAAGACTTTTCCAGCCGACACCACTGCGCCCACGATCTCTGGGGCGTTTNCCGTCCCTCCAAAATCCAAGGTGCAGGGGAGTAGTTTCCTTAGCGATCCCTTGGTCGTGGTGACTACCTTGTCTGAGCTGATCTCTAAGTTGGATGCCAGGGTGGCTACGTGGGTTCCTTTTAAGAGAAAAATTCATCATACCATCCAAGGTTTGGCTGAGGTGATAGTCAATGTTACTTATGTTTTTCTCTCAGTTGTTCTTGGATTCCCTGTCCGTTTCATGTGCTAACCTACCCCTTTGTCATACATTTTTTTTTAGTCATTTGCTTGTGTGAAGATGATGGATTTCCACCACGAGCAGGATCTCTAGAAGGCCAAAGAGGCCCTCGACACCATGACAGTTAGCAAGGATAATGCTGAGGGGAAGGTGAAAATGCTAGCAAACGAGGTNGCGATCCCTTGGTCGCGGTGACTACCTTGTCTGAGCTGATCTCTAAGTTAGATCCCAGGGTGGCTACGTGGGTTCCTTTTAAGAGAAAAATTCATCATACCATCCAAGGTTTGGCTGAGGTGATAGTCAATGTTACTTATGTTTTTCTCTCAGTTGTTCTTGGATTCCCTGTCCGTTTCATGTGCTAACCTACCCCTTTGTCATACATTTTTTTTTAGTCATTTGCTTGTGTGAAGATGATGGATTTCCACCACGAGCAGGATCTCTAGAAGGCCAAAAAGGCCCTCAACACCATGACAGTTAGCAAGGATAATGCTGAGGGGAAGGTGAAAATGCTAGCAAGCGAGGCTGTTGAGTTGAAGATGATCAATAATGAGCTGGACGCCTGCCACTAGGACTTTGTAAAGCTCTCAGAGACCCGAGCGAAGAACCAAGAGATCGAGCTCAAAGCCAGGGATGCCAAGCTAGTGTCTTTAAAAGCCAGAGTGTTTGATCTTCTAAAGGAAGTTGCTTCAACCTTTGTAAAGGGGTTCCTGAACTATTACGACCAAGTTAGTGACGCTTATCCTGACCTTGATTTGGACTTAATCCGGCCTCGGCTCGATTTCCAGAAGATATCTGAGGCATCCAAAGAGGCTGAGACGTCTTATGCCAAGACGAAGCCAACGTCCGAGGTAGAAGTTACTAGAGAGGGAGTTGGTGGTGGCAAAGAAGTTGTCCCCTGACGTTGGCTAGTGATGATTTCCTTTTTCCCTTTTTCTCTTCTCCTTTTTTTTAAAGGACATTTAATCCGTTGGATGATTTATTCTCATATTGCTCAAGAGTTTTGTCACTAGCTTTCTTTTTCCTATGAATGTTGCGTATTGTGTCATTGTCTAGTCTCGAAGGCTTGCAAGTCTTGATTATACCTCTGTAAGCTTTGTTGTCGTCTNAGGCATCCAAAGAGGCTGAGACGTCTTGTGCCAAGACGGAGCCAACGTCCGAGGTAGAAGTTACTAGAGAGGGAGTTGGTGGTGGCAAAGAAGCTGTCCCCTGACGTTGGCTAGTGATGATTTCCTTTTTCCCTTTTTCTCTTCTCCTTTTTTTTAAAGGACATTTAATTCGTTGGATGATTTATTCTCATATTGCTCAAGAGTTTGGTCACTAGCTTTCTTTTTCCTATGAATGTTGCGTATTGTGTCATTGTCTAGTCCCGAAGGCTTGCAAGTCTTGATTATACCCCTGTAAGCTTTGTTGTCGTCTTTAAGGCTTCAATCTCTGGGGTCGAGTTGTCTTCCGATGGTTGTGATGAGTGAACTCGAGGATTTCTGAGCTATCCCAAACTAATGATCTAACTCGATTTGTTATGGGAGGGCTAACCTGGATGGNAAGTTACTAGAGAGGGAGTTGGTGGTGGCAAAGAAGCTGTCCCCTGACGTTGGCTAGTGATGATTTCCTTTTTCCCTTTTTCTCTTCTCCTTTTTTTTAAAGGACATTTAATTCGTTGGATGATTTATTCTCATATTGCTCAAGAGTTTTGTCACTAGCTTTCTTTTTCCTATGAATGTTGCGTATTGTGTCATTGTCTAGTCCCGAAAACTTGCAAGTCTTGATTATACCCCTGTAAGCTTTGTTGTCGTCTTTAAGGCTTCAATCTCTGGGGTCGAGTTGTCTTCCGATGGTTGTGATGAGTGAACTCGAGGATTTCTGAGCTATCCCAAACTAATGATCTAACTCAATTTGTTATGGGAGGGCTGACCTGGATGCCCAAGCTCGAACCCTGTCACGTGTCCCGCTTTGGTTTTCCAGGGCTTTTTATGTCTTTTCACCTTTCTTTTTGCGTACTCTAAACGTGACGATTTTGCCAGTTTTAGATCATGTACTGTAAGGGGAGGGAAATGGCGNCCAATGACCTCTTTTCTTCCACGATTTGTAGACTTCTCTTCCTCAGTTAGGATATCCTTTCTTAGGGATTGGTGCTTGAGACCTTTGTTCTTGACAGACTGTACCTTGCATCTGCCTTCTTTACATTCTGGCTTGTCAGTTAAAACTGTGATGGGGAGATTTGTCGTTACTTCTTTTGAGTCAGGTTCCAAGGATTTAGTCAGTGAGGATGTCGGGGAAAGCACCTCTGGCTCCCCCAGGGATCACTTTTTTTCTGGCGAGGTGGCTTCTGGGTCTGCCCTTGGGGTTTCCTCTTCAGCCTCTCTTGTTGAGGACCGTCTTCCTTCTTCTCTNATAGAATTAAAATGTATGTTGACACTATTTTTTTATGATAATGTTGTTTGATGGAAATCCGAGTGATCTGCACCTTTTCAAATATATCCAATATTTTTACATCTATGCATCATTATTTATTTGTATTAATTTTTTGTGTCATGATAATCATATGATTATAGTTATTATATTAATTAAATAATTTATTTGTCTTTTTTTGAGACATTTGTGACGCAACTATGTCATTTACTATATTATTCTACTTNGTCAGTGAGGATGTCGGGGAAAGCACCTCTGGCTCCCTCAGGGATCACTTTTTTTCTGGCGAGGCGGCTTCTGGGTCTGCCCTTGGGGTTTCCTCTTCAGCCTCTCTTGTTGAGGACCATCTTCCTTCTTCTCCGACTCCCACCACCTCTACTCGGTCGAGGGAGGGGAAGCCTAAGNGGATCAACAATCAATAAAATTATTAAAAAATGTTAATTCATTTTCAAAAAAATATAAATATCGATACGATACTATTTTCAANCTGCCCTTGGGGTTTCCTCTTCAGCCTCTCTTGTCGAGGACCGTCTTCCTTCTTCTCTGACTCCCACCACCTCTACTCGGTCGAGGGAGGGGAAGCCTAAAGCGGTACCTCCCTCCATTTCTAGGGGGAAAGCCCGTCGAGATCATTCTAACTTGACCTGTTGTGCCGAGGAAACTTCTAGTTGCATGGATGATGACTATTTAAAGGAACTGAGGTGGGAGTATCATTTTCCCGACTTTATGGAATTGCATTCGCTTGGGGAACACGAAAGGTGTAATTCTTCTCTTCCCGAGCTGACCTACTTCTTTGAATCAGCGTTCTGGGCTGGCCTTCGATTTCTTGTTCATCCGTTTATCCAAAAATGTCCTTGGTTTCTATAATGTTTGTCCGGCCTGACTTTCTCCCAACAGTTGNCATTCGCTTGGGGAACACGAAAGGTGTAATTCTTCTCTTCCCGAGCTGACCTACTTCTTTGAATCAGCGTTCTGGGCTAGCCTTCGATTTCTTGTTCATCCTTTTATCCAAAAAAGTCCTTGGTTTCTATAATGTTTGTCCGGCCTGACTTTCTCCCAACGGTTGGGGCCTCCTAGTTAGCTTTCTTGTCCATTGGTTCAAGAGTGGAAATGACTATTCTCCCTCCATTCGAGAGTTTGCTTCCCTCCTCTAGTTAAAGTCCTCTCCTTCTCTGGGCTTTTTGTATTTCGCCAAGAAGGGTGAAGGCGAAGTCTCTGATTTCTGGGCTACCTTTTTCTAATAAGGGTTGGAAACCAAAGTTCTTTTTTGTTAGGGTAGACTCCTAGGAGTTATCGGGAGAACCTGGCGATGTACCTCCTATTCCCCGAGTTTAGGGGGTCCCAAGGAACACATGTAAGGCTGGCCTATTGGTTGTAAGTTTCCTTTCTGTTCTTATTTTGCTGTCTGAACTAACCATCTGCCCTGATTTGTAGGTTTCTGTCCCACGCTCAACAAGGAAGAGACTGCTCGAGTTGCCAAGGCTGAAGCTCTGGCATTGCGATCGTTCTTCGACTTGGTGACTGACCGAAATCTTGCCACATATGAGCTAGGGCACTCCGTTGATCAAGCTTTAGAAGTTGCATTATCATTTGCCCCCCAGTCCGACCCCATGGATCAAGACCTGATCATATCGATGTTTTTTTATACTGAGCAGTCAAAGAAGAGGAGAAAACTGGTAAAAGGGCCGTGAACGCCCTCTAAAGAGGCATCGGTCTTTAGGCCGGCGTTCACTCCCTCGGAGCAGACGCTCGAGGACGCTCCTCATATGGATGCTGCTGTGTCCGTGCCCCCTCCCAAACTTTTCAAGAGCCAAACTTGCTCGGAGGGGACCGCAATGGGCAAGCTCAGGGCCAAGGTTGTCCATCCTCCCGAAGAGGCAATCTCTCAGAAGGGAGGTAAGGGGGAGCCCGTCCCTCCAAAATCCAAGGTGCAGGGGAGTAGTTTCCTTAGCGATCCCTTGGTCGCGGTGACTACCTTGTCTGAGCTGATCTCTAAGTTGGATCCCAGGGTGGCTACGTGGGTTCCTTTTAAGAGAAAAATTCATCATACCATCCAAGGTTTGGCTGAGGTGATAGTCAATGTTACTTATGTTTTTCTCTCAGTTGTTCTTGGATTCCCTGTCCGTTTCATGTGCTAACCTACCCCTTTGTCATACATTTTTTTTTAGTCATTTGCTTGTGTGAAGATGATGGATTTCCACCACGAGCAGGATCTCTAGAAGGCCAAAGAGGCCCTCAACACCATGACAGTTAGCAAGGATAATGCTGAGGGGAAGGTGAAAATGCTAGCAAGTGAGGCTGTTGAGTTGAAGATGATCAATAATGAGCTGGACGCCTGCCACTAGGACTTTGTAAAGCTCTCAGAGACCCGAGCGAAGAACCAAGAGATCGAGCTCAAAGCCAGGGATGCCAAGCTAGTGTCTTTAAAAGCCAGAGTGTTTGATCTTCTAAAGGAAGTTGCTTCAACCTTTGTAAAGGGGTTCCTGAACTATTACGACCAAGTTAGTGACGCTTATCCTGACCTTGATTTGGACTTAATCCGGCCTCGGCTCAATTTCCAGAAGATATCTGAGGCATCCAAAGAGGCTGAGACGTCTTGTGCCAAGACGGAGCCAACGTCCGAGGTAGAAGTTACTAGAGAGGGAGTTGGTGGTGGCAAAGAAGTTGTCCCCTGACGTTGGCTAGTGATGATTTCCTTTTTCCCTTTTTCTCTTCTCCTTTTTTTTAAAGGACATTTAATCCGTTGGATGATTTATTCTCATATTGCTCAAGAGTTTGGTCACTAGCTTTCTTTTTCCTATGAATGTTGCGTATTGTGTCATTGTCTAGTCCCGAAGGCTTGCAAGTCTTGATTATACCCCTGTAAGCTTTGTTGTCGTCTTTAAGGCTTCAATCTCTGGGGTCGAGTTGTCTTCCGATGGTTGTGACGAGTGAACTCGAGGATTTCTGAGCTATCCCAAACTAATGATCTAACTCGATTTGTTATGGGAGGGCTGACCTGGATGCCCAAGCTCAAACCCTGTCACGTGTCCCGCTTTGGTTTTCCAGGGCTTTTTAGGTCTTTTCACCTTTCTTTTTGCGTACTCCAAACGTGACGATTTTGCCAGTTTTAGATCATGTACTGTCAGGGGAGGGAAATGGCTCTTCGAACGTGGTGCCTTGAAGGCCTCCCTGTCGTGTCATGCGTCCTTCTCATTAAATGCGAGAGACGTGCATTAACTTCATCTAGCAAAAGCAACAGGTGTGGGCCTGTGGGACCTATAGGTACATCCCCAGGGAATGATCGTTTTTCTCTAGGTGTCAAAAAGAGAATCCTTGTCTCCTTTTCTTGGTGTAATATCTACCTTATTTTAATTTCTTCGCTTCTTGTTCTCATGGCCAAGACTCCTCCTTCACCACGCGACGTAATGTGACGTCTCTTTCCTGACGTCGAAGTCAGCGAAGTTGGGGATGAAGAGGCCCAATCCCTTGCTAGGCATTTCGACTTCCCTCCTGGGGTGGTTATGCGCCCTACCACCTTGCGTCAGTTCCACTTCTTAGTTAGAGGTAAAGTTTGTTTCTTCAAGGCCCATTTTTTGCTAGGGCTTCGATTTTCGCTTTCCTCTTTCATACGGGAAGTTCTGTACTTCTTCAATTTTTCCCAAGCTATGCTTCTTCCAACAGCCTGGGCAACCTTACTGGCCTTATAAGCGATGTGGGGAAAGCTATTTTCCTGGTCTAGGGCCATCGTGTCAGAATTTCTTCATTTCTACCATCTCGAGGAGGTTTTTGAGTTTTATCATTTCGTTCCCAGGCGGGCGGGAGAAATTGCTGTTTCGGACCTCCCTCTAGAACTGGAAAGGTGGAAGAGTAGATACTTCTTTGTCTCTGGGGATGGCTGGGAAAATGGGGCCGTCTTTCCAGCATCCATGAGGGTTCTTACGAATTGGGGGCAGCGCAGAAATCTAGGTGAGTCCCTACTTTTCTTAGTCTCTTTTGGTGATAATGTCCTTTGTTTATTATTCTTTGTATTTTTTGTTTCTTTTTATAGGCGAGCTCCCACCTTTGTCCAAGGAAGAACTGACTCGGGTTAATCAGGCCCACGTTCGTCTACCAGTTTCCTTTATTGAGTTGATGCGTTCTGAGCTGGCTTCGTTGCCAAGCGGTCGTGAGTATTCGACATTCTGCCTAAATTGCCTTGTTCATATTCTTGTTTGGAAACTCATCTCCTTTCCATGTTTTACTTGTGCAGTTCATTCATATCTGGCTACCCAACAGACGACAATATTGGAATAGGTGGGTCAAAGGAAGCGAGCCAAGAGTTCAGAACTTGTGGCGAAAAGGGATAGGTTGGGGGATATCAGTTCCGGTCCCCCAATCGGGTGTTGGCACCGATCTGGGGGCTCTTGTCGTTGGTGGCGATGTTTCAGTATCTTTGCCAACCTCGAGCTTTCTGCCTGCTCAAGCTACGGGTGTCACTAGGCTCGAGCTCGCGTCTGCTGCCACAGTTGGGACCGTTGTGGACAGTCTGGTGACGGGTCCAGTTCAGCTCGGTTCTTCTCAGGCAAAAAGGGTCGGTTCTAGCTCGGGACGAGCTCAATCCTCCTCGAACGTTGGTCTTGAGGGGAGCCTACTAAGAAACGTGGGCCTGAGCAGTCGGGCATTGATGGAACTGATCCTCCAGGCCAACCTGAGGCGTTCCGTTGAACTCCCGTTTCAGACCCAAAGCTAGAAAGTACTTCACGCCCTTCTTGAGGCAAGTGTCGCCTTTCCTTGTATTCCTCATTGTCTTTGGATTTTGTAGCATTGTGACTCTTTCCTTTGTTTATTGGCGGCGACGAATGTTTGTACATTTGGAAGAAAGATTTTTATTATAAGGAGCAAAGTTCAACGAAAGGCAGTCGAGCTCCAAGAGGCTCGTCAGCGGAACTCCGAGCTCCTGAGTTGGGGTTTGGCCACTGAGAGAGAGCTAGAGCAAGTCCTTACTCAGCGGGCTTAGACTTTTCGGCAACTGATTGCCAGTACTTCCTCTGAAGTGTCCCTCTAGGATGAATTAGCTCGCGTCAGGGAGGATTATGATGCTCGGATAGAGGACCTTCTAGATTCTTTTATCTCTCAAAGTGTACCATTGGAGCAGCTGAAAGAGTCCCAAGCAGCTATTGTTGAGCTGAACAAATCCCTGGATGCTGAGCACCAGCTGGTTGGGAATCAACGAAAGGAGCTCGAAGGAGCCAAGGTGGAAACGGCCAGGGCCTTTATAGATGGGTTTTTCAACTTTGCCGATCAGGTGATTGAAAAATTCCCCTGCCTGGATCTTGAGCAGTTTCATCCTCGTTTTGATGTTCCCCCTGGTGGTGGGGCTCCTGATGTTGCTCCTCCTATTTCTTCCTCCGGCCAATCTTAGAAGACCAAACTTATTATCACTTTGTTCGCTATTATCTTCCTGTTGTTTTGCCCCTCTTTTTTTTAACACCTGTAAACACATTTTTTTTTTTTGTAATGAAGACTTGCTTTTTGTTTGAAACAGTTTTTTTGAAATGGAAGTGTTGTATTCTCTTGCCCCCTTACTCCAAGGAGGCCTTGGCCTGGTTGGAGTAGTATTATCCTTTGGGTTGCTCATTTGCCTAGCCACATGCATCCTTGTGTTTTTCAGGTAATGTAGCTGGCGTCTATTCGTGTGAAGAGATTGCTCAGTTAAGTTGGCCTTTAGGTGGCTCAACAACGTTTTCGAATTCTGTGCCCTCATTTATTACTACGGGATTCCAACAGTCTTCCTACGGGGCTATATATTCTCATGCATTTGAGTCCCTGCATCCCACTGTTTTTCAAAGATCTCCTTTCTTCGACTCTTCGATTCCTTTCGGTGCTTAGCCTCTTAATCTCTTAGTTCAATGGCTCCCTCTCGGCTTTTCAAGTAGCGTGCCCGAGAGTCTTTAAAGGGCGAGTGGTACTCCATCTTCTTGCTCCCATCTTTGCGTACTGCTGCGGACGTTGATACCATTAAGAGTCGGTACAACCTCCCCGAAGGTCTAGGGCTTAGGACTCCTACACCCGATGAACCCTGCAGCATGTCTTCTCTGGGGGAGGTTACTTTCTTTGAGGGGGCATTTGAATGTGATCTCTAGCTCCCCCTCCATCGAGATTTTGCTCGGGTTCTCTTTTATCATGACATGTGTCCCTCTAGGCTTTCTCCTAAGGGGTGGGCTTCCTTGGTTAGTTTCTTCATTTTCTGGCATATATAGGGCTTTGAGACCTTCCTTACGGTCTCAGAATTCTTCTATTTCCTTGATCTGTCCTTCGACTTTCCCCCTTTCTTCTGTTCTCTCTCTTTTAAGTGGTACTTTCACCCACCATTGGCTGCTGACATTCCCTTTTCCCCCGAAGGATGGACTCAACATTTTTTCTTTGTCTCGGGGGACTCATAGGAGCCTGCTACAGGGAGAGATTATTTTATCTGGGTCCCTCGTTCTTGGGGAAGCTTTCAGGAGAGAGGTAAACATCTATTGTCAATCTTTGGTTTGCTCAAACTTCATTGGTAGGCATCGTGCTAACCTTATTTTTGTTGGCATTACGTTGTGCAGGTATTCCTAGCTTAACTCCGCTAGAGGAGTTCAACGTTCGCATGGTTGAGAAGGTCTCCCCCTTCCCTACTCTGCCCTTGTTACTCCTCAGAACCTTGTTCGTTATGGAATAGGGAAAATTTCTACTCGAATCCAGCTCACGCCCTCCTTTTTCTCTGATCCGGATGTCCCTTCTGGCAACCCGGAAGTAGGTCCATCTGACGAGAGGGATGCTGAGGTGGAAAATCTGAAGAGGAAGCTGGTGGAGGTGGAGCGTGAGAGAGACATTCTGAAGGAAGATAATGTCTGACTTAAGGGGGTGAATGCACAGTTGGAGAAAGGAGACCGCAAGCTGAAGGGCGTTGTAGGGGAGAACCCACAAGGAAAGGGGAGTCTGTGATAGGAAAGAGGTGTCTATGATGGTGTTTCTTCTAAATCTCGGATGGTGCTACTTCTGTGTCCCAAATAGTGTTGCTCCCATGTTTGGAAAAGTTTCCCCTATTCATTTTCTTTCTCTTTTTTTTTTTTTTTTGGTGTACCTAACTATTGAAATGTGAACCTTCCAGATCCTAATGAAACACAGTCTTTTAGGTTATTGACTTTGCATTTTTGTGCTTCGCACCAATATGCTGTTTGGAGCTTACGGGCTTCTCCTAAGCTAAAAAACCTGCCTTTCCGAGCTTACAAGCTCTTAGACTGAAAAAGCCTTGTGGATCTTGAGCTTATGAGCTTTCGAGCTTACGAGCTCTTAGGCTAAAAAGCCTTGTCAATCCCGAGCTTACGAGCTCTTGAGTTTTTAAGCTCTTAGGCTAAAAAGCCTTGTCGATTCCAAGCTTACGAGCTCTTGAGCTTACAAGCTCTTAGGCTAAAAAGTCTTGTCGATCCCAAGCTTAGGAGCTCTTAGGCTGAAAAAGCCTTGTCAATCTTGAGCTTACAAACTCTTAAGCTTTTGAGCTCTTAGGTTGAAAAGCCTTGTCAATCCCGAGCTTACGAGCTCTTAGACTTAAAAGCCTTGTCAATCCCAAGCTTATGAGCTCTTGAACTTTTGAATTCTTAGGCTGAAAAGCCTTGTCGATCTTGAGTTTACGATCTCTTGAGCTTTCAAGCTCTTGGATTGAAAAGTCTTGTCGATCCTGAGCTTATGAGCTCTTAGGCTGAAAAGCCTTATTGATCCCGAGTTTATGAGCTCTTAAGCTTTCGAGCTCTTAAGCTAAAAAAAATTTTCGATCCTGAGCTTACGAGCTCTTAGACTAAAAAGCCTTGTCAATCCAAGCTTATGAGCTCTTGAGCTTACGAGCTCTTATAGATAATTTGGTGCCAGCATTCTTCTTCACGGGGGAATTTAGAAATTTCATTAATCTCAGAGGATGGAATGGATTTATAGTAACTTTCTTTTCTATTACAAGAGGCTTCTGGGGAGTATCATTGGTAATAACGCTTCAGATGGTATGTGTTCCATGATTGTTGCAGGTTCTTCCCCTCTTTAGTTTATAACTCATAGTTCCCGGGTCGAACTATCCTTTTCACGATGTAGGGCCCTTCCCAGTTGGGTCCTTTCAAGCTGGAAACAATTTCTTTAGCACCAAGTCACCTAGTTTGAAATTCCTTCCCCTTACTCGCTTGTTATAGAACCTAGTTGTATTCCTCTGGTAGGAGAATATCCGTTGCAGCATGTCATCCCTTCTTTCTTCTAATATGTCAAGATTTATCAGCAGGGACCTCTTGTTCTGCCTTGGATTGAAGAGTTCAATTCTTGCAGTAGGCACGCGGACTTCGACAGGGGTCATTGCTTCTGTCCCATATGCTATGCTGAAAGGGGTTTCGCCGATCATAGTTCGGACAGTTGTTCGATGGCCCATAGCACGGCTGGAAGGTGGTCTACCCATTGAGATTTGGATGCCTTAAGCCTAGTCTTCAGGGGCAACTTGATTGTCCTGATGGTTACCTCAGCCTGCCCGTTGGATTGCGGGTGAGCGGGCGTTGAGAAATAGTTCTTGATTCCCAGCTCGATGCAGAAACCTGTGAACTCCAGATTATCAAATTGCTTCTCATTGTCGGAAACTAAGGCTCTGGGGATGCCGAAACAACAGATTATTGACTTCCAGATGAAGTTTTTGACCTTCTGTGCTGTAATCTTGGCTAGGGGTTCAGCTTCTGCCCATTTGGAGAAATAATTTACCGCGACTATGACGAACTTGCATTGCCCAACCTCGATTGGTAGTGGCCCCAGGATGTCTAACCCTCACTGTTGAAATGGCCATGGGCTGACCACGGAAGTGAGCAGCTCGGGCAGACAGTGGGGCAGGTTGTCATGGACCTAGCAAACCTGGCATCTTTTCACTATCTCCTTGGCATCTTTAGCCATGGTTGGCCAGAAGTAGCCTTGTCACAATGCCTTACTTGCCAAAGTCTTTGCGCCATTATGGTTCCTGCACATGCCTTCATGGATTTTCCTCAAAATATAGTCTACTTCCACACCTGACACATCTCATAAGTGGAACAGAAAATCCTCTTTTATAAAGATTACCTTGGATTAGCATGAATCTTGCTGCTCGGGCTCTCATCTTCGAAGCTTCTGTTGGGTCGTTTGGCAATACCCCGCCTTGTAGGAAGGATACGATGGGATCCATCCATGAGATGCTATCTTCGACAAGCATGGCTTGATTTTTGCCAGCTTGCTCCTCCTCTAGGCGTATGCTATGTTGAGCTAGGACCTCAATGGGTATTTACCCTAACAAGTCATGGTCAACCACGGTGGCGAGCTTGGCCAGAGTGTCTGCTCGAGCGTTGGCTTCTCGCAATATTTGGACTAGCTCGGTCTGCATAAACCTCCTCAACAAGCTGCGCACTTTCATTACGTAGAGTGTCATTTTCTTTTCTTTAGCATCGTATTCATCTTCAACTTGCCTGACCACCAGTTATGAGTCGTTGTGGATTACAATATGTTGTGCTTCCATCAACAAGGTCAGGTTCAGCCCGATAATGAGGGCTTCATATTCGGCTTCGTTGATAGATGCTTGAAAATCAAATCTCAATGCATATTTCAGGTCGTATCCCTCTAGCGAGGTTAGTATGAGGCCAACCCCGTTTCCTCGAGCGTTTGATGCTCCATCCACGAATTATTTCTAGGTCAGGACGTCGGAGATGTTGTCCTGATTTTCTTTGTCTCCTTTCTAGTGGGAAAGTGAACTCAGCGAGGAAATCCGCTAGGACTTGTCCTTTGATTGCAATCCTGGGCTTAAACTTAATGTCAAACGCTAAGTTCTATTGCCCATTTCACCAGTTGACCCGAAGCTTTAGGCTTGTGCAGGACCTGCCTCATTAGTTGGTCTGTTGGGACCTCTATGGTATGCGCTTGAAAATATGGTCTTAGTCTTCGGGCTGCTACCAGGAAGGCCAACACAAGCTCCTCCATCTTTGGGTATATTTCCTTGGCTCCTCGGAGGGCTTTGTTGCAGAAGTAAACCGGTTGTTGGACCCGTTCCTCATCTTTTACGAGGGCAGCGCTAACTAAAAAGTCCGATACGGCTAAGTAGAGTGTCAAGACCTCCCCTTCTCGAGGGTTGACTAGCACTGGTGGCAAGGCCAGATAAGTTTTGAGGGCTTGGAAAGCCTCTTCGTATTTTTCGTCCCACTAAAACGCGGCCTTGAGGACCTTGAAGAAAGGCTAGCATTTTTCAGTGGAATGCAAAACAAATCAGTTGAGCGCAGGTATTCTTCCAGTCAAGCGTTGTATTTCATGGGTGTTGGTATGGGGTTTCATTTTGATGACAGCCTTCACTTCGTCGGGGTTTGCCTCGATTCCCCGGCTGTTGACTATGAACCCTAGGAACTTTCCAGCCGACACTCTGAAGGCATATTTTCCTGGGTTCAACTTCATTCTGTATTGTCGAATTATATCAAGTGCTTTCTTGAGGTGTTGGATGTGCGCCTCGACTCAAATAGATTTCACTAGCATGTCATCAATATAGACCTCCATGGTTGAACCAAGCTTTTTTCTGAACATTCTATTGACCAACCTCTGGTAAGTGGCCCCAATGTTCTTCAATCCAAAAGGCATTACCTGATAGAAAAAGGTTCCTTGTTCAGTAATGAACAAGGTTTTCTCTTGGTCGCTCGAATCCATACTAATTTGGTTATACCCCGAGAAGGTGTCCATGAAGCTGAGGAGCTCATAACTGGCTATAGCGTCCACTATTAAGTTGATCCGGGGTAAAGGAAAGTTGTCCTTAGGGCATGCTTGGTTCAGGTCAGTGAAGTCGATGCAGAGTCACCACTTGTCATTGACCTTTTTCACGAGAACAACATTGGCTAACCAGGTTGGGTAATCGACTTCCCTGACCGCGTTGGCTCGCAACAGCTTTGCCACCTCTTCATTGACTACCTTCTGTCGATCTGGTGCGAAGCTTCTCCATTCTGCCGCACCGACTTGCAGCCGAGATCGACACTGAGGCGGTGCACGATCACCACGGGATTTATCCTTTCCATATATTCTTGTTTCCATGCGAAAGTGTCGATGTTTTCTTTCAAATAGGTGATGAGCTTCTCCTTGAGTGGTAGGAGTAGCATAGAACCCCAAAGACTACGTGCTTTGGGTTTTTGTCCACCCGTACTGGCTCTAGCTATTTTGTGGGGGGTTGGTCTGCTTTCCAACTCGTCCCTCATGTCTAGGTCTTCTAGTTGTACCAATTCCACGTCCTTTTATCTCATGGATTCCACATAGCATTCCCTAGCCAGACGCTGGTATCCCTTTACCACACCGATCCCATTCTCGGTGGGAAACTTCGTTACCAAATGATAAGCCGAGTGTATTGCCTTGATGGCATTAAGGGACGGTCTTCCCAATAGGATGTCGTAGGCAGAGGGCGCGTCCACTACCAGAAAATGGACGGTGGTTGTTGCTTAGTTAGGCTGGTCTCCTATGGTGAGCACGAGTTGGATAAATCCAATTGGCAAGACTCTTTCTCTTGAGAAACCCAGAAAGTGGGTTTTCACGGGTTCAAGCTTCGACCTCCCTATGCCGAGTTGATTAAAGGCAGATAGGAAAGTGATGTTTGCCAAGCTTCCATTATTGATGAGCACCCGAAGTACTACTTTGTTCGCAATGATCGCCTTTATGACCAAGGGTTCTTCATGCAGGTGCTAGCACCCCTAAAGGTCTGCGTAGAAAAATATGATTTGTGCATTTCGGCGGGGTGTTTTACTGACTGCTTGGACTTCGATGAAGTCGTTCGATCGTACTCGTTTGGCGTGGGCCTTTCTCGCCGAACTAGACTCGCCACCTCCTGTGAATCCACCTAAGATGACCCGAATTTCGCCAAGAGCTTCTTGGTGCTGTTAAGGGGGCGCTACGGTAGCTTGGGCTTCACGCCCTTGATTGTTCGGTGCTCTTCCTTCTCTCGCCACGTAGTGGCTTAGCTGGCCCCTCTGGATTAGGTATTCATTTTCTTCTTGAGTTGGATGCAGTCATTTGTTTCATAGCTCATATCTTTGTGGTACTCACAGTATTTAGTGGTGTCTCGCCTATTGGGGTTGGACTTCATCCATGATGGCCATCAGATGAACCTTTCATTTTCGACCTCGTGGAGGACCTGAGCTATCGAGGTGATGAGGGGTGGGAGTCGCGCTGGGGCGAATTGCGGCTATAACTCCAGTGGAGGGGGTCCCAGGCGATCTCGGACGTTACCTCTCCTTTTAGGAGAAAGCTCCCACCCTCTTCTAGGGAATCAGTTGCGCCTTTTCTCATTCCTAGGACTACCGTCCCTTTTCTTCTTGTCTTCTTCTATCATCGCCAAGCTTCCCTTCAGGCGTAGGGCCTCTTCGCTATTTATGTACTTTTTGGCTTTTGCCAATACCTCGACCATAGTGGCCTGTGGGTTCTTCGCAATTGAGAAGAGTAGGTCCTTGGATTGCACTCTAAGTCCCGACATAAAGGTGGTCAGCGTGAACTTGTCGTCCACGCTTTCCACCTTCAAAGACTTCTGGTTGAAGCGTTGCATGTAGCTTTTGTAGGACTCATTAGGTCCTTGTTTGACGCTCAGTAGGTGGTAGGACGGTTTCCTGTATGTCCTTGCTCCAATGAAGTGTGACACGAATTGTATTGATACTCCCTAAAGGAGGAGATTAATGTTGGTTGTAGCCTGTTGAACCAAGCTATTGTCGACCCCTTTCAGGGTGATGGCAAAAGCTCGGCAGCGGATCGGGGTTCGAATACCCTTGGAGTTCTATTTGATTTTTATAACAATTTAGATGGTCAACTAAATCTTTGGTCCCGTCGAATACCTCTATTGACAGCATCTGAAACTTCTGGGGGAGAGAAAAATGAAGGACCTGGGGAGGGAATGACGACTCTATTTGCTGAACCAGAGCATCCATGGTATTTGGGGTCCTTCCCTTAACCACCTCTTTCATGTCACCCAGCTCATATTAGAGCTCGCAATTTTTTTGCTCCCACACGTGGTTGTCTGCCTCCAGCGGGGGATGGGGTCTATCTTACCGGAAGGCTGCTCTAGCCCGACTATGGGCTTCATCTTCGTCCCACTATTCAGAGTGCCTCCTTCGGTGGTTTTTTCTAGAGTGGCTGTGCTCATGGAGCTTAATGACTCCGTTTGGTGGGGCTTGGCCTTCTTGATAGGGGGCGTCGTGTTCTGCAGGGAGTGGAGGGGGCTTTTGCCGAACTGGTGGGAAATGGGGGAGCTGATGTGTTCGTATCCACTCCATCAGCTCCTATTTTTGCTTTACCAGTTGCATCGTAGCTTGGTGGTAGGTGTCCAGTTCACCGAGTGGTGGGAGGTTCATCACTGGGGAATGGTCTTCAACATCTACCTCAAGGACCGGGAAATTCTCTGATAAATTTTGGTGGGCTTGAGGGTTGGCAGTAGCTTTACTCATGTTCCGAGTTGAAACCATCAAATAAATAAAAATTCAAATAGGAAAACGATGATAACATTTCCCACAGATGGCGCCAACTGATGGGGTCTCAAAAATCACAGCCCAAGCCCAAAGCATGAGAGGTTATTGGGTCCGATGTTAGAGTAGGTTTGACAGATTGGTTATCTAATCAAAGAGAAAACAAAGAAAAGTAGTTCGCCTCAACTGATTGACCAAGGGTACATCCACTGTAATGGAATTTCTTGCTCATTGATTTTGTATATTAAAGCTTCGATGTATACAGCCAGGATTCAGGCGCTGGGCCCTTATAGGGGTTAGTCTTTTGCTTATAGGATGGACATGGTTGATAAAATGTTCTCTAGGGGGGATCCCCTTTTTGTAGGGTACTATTCTATGTATATACATGGGTCATCTCTCTTTTTGATTTATGGCGGTTTCTTCTACCTTTTATCGATCCTGTGGGGACCTCCTGTTCTTGCCCTACAAAAGCCTTTTCCAGTCGACACCACTGCGCCCACGATCTATGGGGAATTATGCTCCACCATTTTCTGCGTGCTGGGGGATGTAGCTATCGCAGGTTTTAGAGATAGTTCTCTTGTCCTCTAGACATGTGACACGGCGGGGTGGCTTTGAGGTAAAGATCTGATTCCTTCTCTTCATATTGCCCTTTATTTGGCACCTGATTGGGCCGGGAATGGACCGCTGCCCCTCGGGTGCCCCTCGAGGCTTGTCTTTTTAGCTCTTTGTCATGGGTTAATCGGAGGCGCTTTAGGTTGGGCCAATGAACTTTCCTCCAGTTCCTTAATTAATTAAACTAGAGTTGTAAATGGATACTATTCGTGTTATATTTAAATACGATTGTGTTAAAATTTGTCTAATTTGCACCTGTAACTTCTTTAAACAAAGCCCACATCGTATTGAATAAAACCCACCAATTCAAGCAATGTGAGGTAATGTCTCAAACGTCAGCAGACATCATAGATTGATTAAGCACCACAATCGATAGAGTCATTAAGAAATGTCTACAACCACTTTACATTAAGGAGAAGAGTACCGTACTCAAAAAAAAGTGGTATTGTGCTGTTAAATTCTAATGTTGCACAAAATCGGTTTGCACACCACTAGTCAATTGAACAATATAAAATTAAGTAAAGTAGAGGGAGAGAGAAGACAAGGTTTATAGTGGTTTGGCCGTGGCCTAGTCCACTTTGAATGGCAAAGTTTGCTACTAATTTTATTAACTCCGGTGTGTTAGGAGTAGAAGGTCGCAAGCTTTGAGAGAAGAGAGAAAATTACGCTCGAATAAGTCTGATGCCCCTCAAGTGTTGGAGGGGCTTACATTTTATAGTAGTTTGGTGTAGTAATAGAATTGCTAGTCTGACGGTCATTATGGCTTAGGACCGTTTGATAGTAATTAGGTAGCTGATCCGGTTGAGGCGACCTATTATCTTCTCAACAGGCAAGGTGTGGCGGTTGGTGTGCTCTCCCAAGGACTTGATCAAGGATAACGGAGGTTGACTCTCACCGGGCTACGAGAGTGAGGCTCCTGGATGCTCCCTTGGTGATGAAAATGAGGCTCTTGGATGATTCTTAGGCTCTTAGATAACCGTGCATGCTCTTCTGTCGATGTAGCTCGTTGGTTTTGATAAGGTTATCCAGGTGTAGATTCCTTTGGGCTTGATTAGCTGGATCTCTTGGAATTGGGCCTTTAGTTTGGACCAGGTTTATAACATGGGTTGGGCCCTTGGCCCTGGCCCATCATTTGCCCCTCAATGCCCTGCATTCAAGGAACTTAGAAAGGTGGGCATTCGGTTGAGTTTGAATTTTTGGCCGAATGGCAAAATTAGAAAAACTTTGGAAGGCCAAAACATATACTTCTAGGCCTTTTTTGTGCTTTTTTCATCATCGTTCATTGCCATTGGCTATGATTTTTGTAGAGCTCTTTGAGAGCTTCAATTTGACATATTATGAGCCCCGTTTGGAGTTATGAATCAAAAGTTACAGTCAAAATAGCGTACACCCCCTTTTAAATTCGATTTTTTTTTTCAGAAAAGCCCTTGGTTTTAAATGGAGCCTGTGTGCCTTTTTCTTGTTTTCAAAAAACCCTATGTATAAATAGCAGCTATCTCCACTTTACTCATTCCATTGAAACTTGAGAAAGTGAAAAAAGGGTTTTTATCTCCAAGAATCCTCCAAGGAATTGTGTTAGGAATCCATGGCGAATGAAGGAAGTAAGCATCATGGGGTTGCTGTAGTGATCCAAGGAGAGATGGAGGATGAGGTAAACGTCGGCGTGGAGATGTTTGGGACGTCGTAAGCGCTGGGCGCCGCTACTATCCAGGCGCTAGGCGCAGCTACTGCTTGCGCAGGGATGTGTGCAGCCCACGTGGTAAGCGAGCAGGAGAGAGTGCTGGGTGCCCATATGGGCGAACATGGTGATCTAGGCGTGGAGGGCACTGATCTAGGTGAGCTGCCTGGGCGCGCGGAGAGCCTGGGCGAGCTGTCTAGGCGCGCAGAGAGCCTGGGCGAGCTGCCTGGGAGCGCGGACAACCTGGGCGAGTTGCCTAGGCACGTAAACAGCCTGGGCGAGCTGCCTGGGTGAGCGGACAGCCTGGGCGTGCTGCCTGGGTGCGCGGACAGCTTGGGCATGCCGCCTAGCTGTGCGGTTGGGACGTACAAGATGGTTCCTTTTGGTGGATTTCCTCAAATTCAGATTATTCAAGACCTCCCTGACAGTGGTTCAGGTAACACCTCACGTTCCCCTAAGAAAAAACACAAAAGCAAAATAATTGATGATGGATCCAAGGTGAGTACCCTTTCTAGCATTCTCAATACTGAGGATGAGCTCTTGAGAATTATTTCTGTTTATCATATTCCGCCGACTGTGCTGTGTCGCCGAGCTGAGGTGGGTGAACTTGCTTCTAATGACTCGTCGGGTGATATTGATGTTTATGAGGAGATGTTTGACGCTAGACTCAGGTTTCCCATGTCTCATTCTATTTGTCGCATTCTCCATTATTTTTCACTCACCCCGGGGCAACTGTCACCCAACGGTTGGAGGGTTTTGTTGAGCTTCCTGGTGTTGTGGAGAAAAGTGCATCATGAGGATGCCTCTTCTAAGGAATTTCATGGTGCTTATACTTTGAGTGAGACCCTTGCTCCTAATTGGGGCTGGTATTATTTTACCACAAAAGACAAGTTGATCACTGAACTGCGATCCAATTGTCATAGTTAGAAATCTTGCTTTATATTTATCGGTAGAGAATGAGGTGCAGAGGCAGATAGGACTTTGGCACCAAGAGGATGGGGTACCCCTAAGAAACTTGGTACGTCATACACTTTCTCTCTCTTTTTTTTTTTTTTACTCATCATTCCTCTTACAGATCCCCCTGTGTTTTCCCCGGACCAAGAGTGGAAACTGGAGGCGTTGAGAGCTTATCCTGAAAAAGATTTTGGATTCCTTATGTCCAAAGATGGTGGTGCTACCCTGAGGTCCGGTGGCTCTTCTTCGAAAAGGAAAAGTGAGTTAGTTCCTTTGCAGCTTGCTCTTTTACTTGGTGTTTTCCATCTAGGTAACAATTTATTTGCTTTGCAGCTATAGACAGGGAGAAGCTCGGATCTCGCCTCTCTGATAGGAGTCCTCCTCCTTCTAAGGTGGCGAAGAAAACTTTCAATTTGATGACGCGTAGTACCTCCCAAGTGACCTTACCGCCCGAGGCGCACTCTTCTCTGCCAACTCCTCAAGTGGTACCTCGGGCACCATCGCATAAAGTGGCTCCTCCAGAGGCATCTCCTCAGTCGAAGACTCCCTCAATTGGACCTTCCATAATAGAGTCTCGTTTACTGGCCGCACCTTTTGCCCCCCGTTCAGCCACCCCTCCTATGGGGAACCCTGGCGGAGTACCTTCTTAGATCTGTTCCATGCTAGGTAATGCATAAGTCATCAAGGATCAGCTTGGGTTGTTTTTGTGCAAGAAGGATGTGGATGAGATTGGAGCCTTGGGTACGGAGGGAATTCTTAGCTCTTTCCTTGAAGGCTGGGCTTAGGTAAAAGTTTATTTTCTCTCATTTCTCCCTTCCATAAGTGTCTGACCTTCTTTTGCCTTGTGTTTTTCACCAAGCTTCATCAGCATCTATGTGTTTATTGTCAAGGACCCTTCTTTATCACAAGCTAAAGCATGATTATGAAGTTGTGCAAAATGATCTTCGTGCTACTCAAGAGAGGATAACCAAGTTTGAAGGTGTTGGCAGGATTTATGATGCTGACCTTGTGGCATCCCGTAAGAGGGCGACTGGTCTTGAGGCTGAGCTTTCGGCGATCCATGGAAGGATGGTCAGGCTCGAGGTTGAGCTTGCTGAGGTCCGTGAAAGGGCCATGCTCAGTGAAGCTGAGCTTTCGACGGCCCATGGGAGGGCGGCCACGCTCGAGACTGAGCTTGCGGAGGTCCATGAGAGGGCCACGCTCAGTGAGGCTGAGCTTGCAAAGACCCGCGAGAAGGCCATGCTCAGGGAAGTTTCCCTTCATGCAGAGGTAAAGGCTGCTCAAGAAAGAGCTTCTCGGGTTGAGGTAGACCTGGAGAATGGCGTTCTAGATGCTTTCATTGATGGTTATGAGGAGCTCTGGGGAAAGATTTCTGCCGCCTTCCCCGACATTGATGTCTCAGGCTTCTTGCCAACTGAGGCACCTGAGGATAGTGATGGGAGCTCTGACGATGCCGAGGATGATGATGATGAGGAGGAGGGGGACGACGACCATGAGAGTAGTTAGAGTGCTAGGGGCTTTTTGATTTTAATTTTTGTTTTTAGGAAATTAGGAAATCATTTTGTGGTCCAATTTTTGTAAAAATGGTTTTTTGCCATTAATGCCACTTTGAAGTTGAGATGTTGAATATGAAAAGGCAAAGATTTTTTGGAAGTAAATCTCTAGAATTTTATTCATTTTTCTGCTCATAAAAAGCAATAGCTCCACAAAAATTTCACCATGTCTCCAACGTTTCTACTCTCAAGGTGTCATTGATAGTACCTCTTCAAGTGCTCCGCATTCCATAGATGGGATAAGACTTTCCCCTCAGAATTCTAGATCTTGTAGGTGTCTGGCCTCACCACTTCTGTTATGAGGTAAGGTCCTTCCCAATTTGGTCCTAGCTTTCCTTCGCGTGAATCCTTTGTGGCGAGGATCACTTTCTTTAGGACCCAATCTCCTGGCTGGAAGGAACGAGACTTCACCCTTGAGTTGTAATACTTCGTCATACGACGCTTGTACTCCGCGTTGCGGACCACAGCCATTTCCCTTGCCTCCTCTACCAAGTTGAGGTTGATGCGGAGTTCTTCCTCGTTGGTATGGGGGTTGTGATGCTGGACCCTCAATGAATGCACCCCGATTTCCACAGGAATGACCGCCTCAGTTCCAAAGGCGAGTGAGAAGGGAGTTTCTCCAGTTGGAGCTCTCGATGTGGTGCGGTAGGCCCATAATACTCCTGGGAGCTCGTCAACCCAAAGACCCTTCACCCTTTTAAGCCTTGTCTAGAGGTTGCAAAGCACCGTTCTCACCATAACTTCTGCTTGTCCATTTGCTTGTGGGTGCACCGGGCTTGAATGAGATTGCTTTATTTGAAGGTCAGAGCAAAAAAAGTTTAGGAGCTTGTGGTTAAACTGTTTAGCGTTGTCGCTGATGATGGCACGGGGTATCCCGAAGCGACAAACCAGGTTTTTTCAAATGAAATCTTTGACCTTTGCGTCTGTTATCTTTGTTAGGGATTCTGCCTCCGCCCATTTAGTGAAGTAGTTCACCGCTACCACCACAAACTTGCATTGTCCTCGACTAAGAGGTAGGGGGCCCAGGATGTCAATGCCCTATTTAGAGAAAGGCCATGGACTTGTGATAACTGTGAGTTCCTCTGGTGGCTGCCTGGGCACAGTGGCAAAGTGTTGACACTTTTCGCACTTCTTGGTAAATTCGTGAGCGTCTCTCATCATGCTAGGCTAGAAGTAGCCTTGTCTCAGCGCCTTGTGGGCGAGGGAGCGTCCTCCAGAGTGATTTCCACAAATACCTTCATGGATTTCCCGCATGGCATAGTCAGCTTCTTCAGGTGAGAGGCATCTTAGTAATGGCAAGGAGTAGCCTCTCTTGTACAGGGTGTCGTGAGAGACAGTGAACTTGGAGGCTCGCATCCGGATCTTCTTGGCCTCTATAGGGTCCTCTGGCAACACACCTGCTTGGAGGTAGTCCCTTATCGAGGTCATCCAGTTTGACTCGGTCGATGCACAATTGACGTTTATGGCGTCCATGACTAACTTGCTTGGTCCGAACTGGTGACCAATGAATGTTGGTCCTTCTGGTGGGGCTTCCAAGGATGAGGCGAGTTTGGCGAGTGCATCAGCGGTCATGTTGTCTTCTCTTGGGATGTGACAGATCTGGAAGTACTGAAACTTTGTGATCAAGCTTTTCACCATGCTGAGGTATTCTTGCATTATGGTTCTTTTTGCTTCGAACTCACCCTTCACTTGATTAACAATCAATTGAGAATCACTGTAAGTGGCCAGGTGTTGTGCTTCCATTTCAGCTGTCAATCTTAATCTAGAAATGAGGGCTTCGTATTCTACCTCATTGTTAGAAGTAATAAAGTGGAGCTTCACTGCATATTTAAGGGGAGTACCGTCGGGACTTATCAAGACCAGGCCTGCTCCTCCTCCCCCACTAGTTGAGGAGCTATTTACATAGAGTTTCCAAAGTGATAGAGATGAGGGCTCAAAGATTAAAGTGGGAGTCTGGATGTCAGGCTGGGTGCCTGGGAGTGCCGGGGCACCTGAGGTGGAGAGATGGGCGCCTGGAGAGGAGATCTAGGTACTAGAAAGGGCTTGGGCTCCAAGAGGAGCTTGAGCGTCAGGCTGGGTACTAGGAGGGCCCTGGGCGCCAAGCCTGGACACCTGGACACCTACCCTGGGCGCCTGAACACTTGTGATATCCTGAGCGCTTGGTTCGGTTGCCTGATTATTCTCATTAAGTGTCTGGGTACCCTCGCCGGGTATTTGGGTGTCCTCGCCGAGTTCTTGATCATTTCGCGTGTCCAGGCTCTAAAGTGTGGAAAGCTCATTGACCTCCTCTATTGGCGTAAGCTCGGCAATAAAGTCTGTCAATGCTTGTGCTTTGATGGTCGTCCTTGGCTGGTATTGAATGTCGAACTCCCCTAGTTCCACTGCCCACTTGAGAAGTCTCCCTGATACATCTGGTTTCCCCAAGACTCTTTTTAGAGGCTGATCTGTGATCACAACAATGGTGTGACTCTGGAAATAATGTCGAAGACGCCTAGCTGTTGTGACGAGGGCGAGCGCTAGCTTCTCTAAGCCCGAATATTTGATCGCTGCTTCTCGGTAGGCTCTACTCACATAGTAGATGGGGCTTTGTACTCCATCATTGTTCCTGACGAGGATAGAGCTTACTGCTAAGGGAGAAGTAGAGAGGTATAGGTATAATATTTCTCCTAATACAGTATTTGACAATAGAGGAGGCTTAGGTAGATAGGCTTTGAGCCTTTGAAAGGCCTCCTCTGCCTCAGGTTCCCACTTGAAAGCTTTTCGGAGAATCTTGAAGAAAGACAAGCATTTGTCTGCAGACTTGGAAACAAACCTGTTGAGTGCTGCAACTCTCCCATTGAGGCGTTGGAGCTCCTTAGTTGAAGAAGGCGACTTCATATCAAGGATGGCCTTGATCTTGTTGGGGTTTGCCTCAATTCCCCTCTGGTTAACCATAAAGCTGAGAAATTTTCTTGACCCTACGCCAAAGGCGCACTTCTCCGGATTCAGCTTCATGCGGTACGATCTGAGAACACTGAAGGTTTCGTGGAGGTGGTCAATGTGGTCTGCCGCGGCGAGACTCTTTACTAGCATGTCGTCCACATACACCTCCATTGTTTTTCCGATCTGCGACTGGAACATCTTGTTGACCAATCGTTGATACGTTACTCCTGCGTTTTTTAACCCGAAGGGCATGACCCTGTAGCAGTAGATCCCCCTTGGAGTGATGAACGATGTCTTCTCTTGGTTTGAGGGATGCATGCTGATTTGGTTATACCCAGAATATACATCTAGGAAAGTAAGCAATTCATGTCCTACGGTGGCGTCAATGAGGAGGTCTATTCATGGTAGTGGGTAACTATCCTTTGGGCACGCCTTGTTAAGCTCAATAAAGTCGACGCAGAGCCACCACTTCCCATTAGCCTTAGTTACCATCACCACATTGGAGACCCACTCAGGATAGGCTACTTCTCTGGCCGCCCCATTCTCTATTAACTTTTTTACCTCTTTTTCCATTGCTTGGGCCCTTTCAGTGGAGGCACCCCTTAACTTTTGGTGAACCGGATTGTGGCGAAGATCGACATTGAGGTGGTGTGTGGCGACCTCAGGGTCAATGCCCTCGAGGTCTGCATGAGACCACGCAAAAACGTCCATGTTGAGCCTCAGAAAGTCTGTTATCTGGTGGACCAAGTCTTTAGAAAGGGAATAACCAATGTACACCCTTCTATCTGGATGTTCCTCATTTAAGACCATTGGGGTGAGCTTCTCGATGGGCTCTCCTCTTTCTATGGTGGCGCCTTACCTTGGGTCGAGGACCTCTACTTGAAGCGCTTCCTATGGCTTTCTCATCCTCATGGAGGAGACGTAGCATTCTCTCANGTTCCTCATTTAAGACCATTGGGGTGAGCTTCTCGATGGGCTCTCCTCTTTCTATGGTGGCGCCTTCCCTTGGGTCGAGGACCTCTACTTGAAGCGCTTCCTATGGCTTTCTCATCCTCATGGAGGAGACGTAGCATTCTCTCGCAACTACTTGGTCCCCTCAAACCTTTTCGACTCCGTTAGAGGTGGGGAAATGGAGAAGGAAATAGTAGGTGGAGGGCACAGCTCTTAAGGTGTTGAGAGCAGGTCGCCCTAAAATGATGTTGTAGGCTGAAGGACATCCTATCACCAAGAAATTGACCATGATCGTGGTGTTTTGAGGTGCTTTTCCAGCTGTGATAGGTAAGGTGATGGACCCTAGGGGATACACTTTCTCTCTCGAAAACCCAATGAGGGGAGACCTGATAGGTTGCAGCCTCTCCCTGCCTAAGTTGATCTTGTCATAAGCCTCTGCAAATAAGATATCCGCTAAGCCACCGCTGTCCACAAGAATCCTTCTTACTTGGAAGTTGGCCACGGTCATGGAGAGCACCAAAGGGTCATCATGGGAGTGCTGGATTCCTTCCAAATCTTTGTCTGAAAAGGATATGACTTCACTATTGCCAAGCTTGAGAGTCTTGGATGGGCGTAATTCCTCGGGGTGCCTAGCTCTCCTGGCATGAGCCTTCATAGTAAAGAGGGATTCTCCTCCCCCTGCTAGCCCTCTAGAGATGGTGTGAATCTCCCCGACGGGCTGTTGGTCTTCCTGATTACGGGGTGGTGCTGGCGCCTGCCCTCTAACAGTAACATACTGTCGTAGGTGACCCCGTTAGATGAGTTCCTCAATCTGCCTTTTGAGGTCATAGCAATCATTGTGAAGACCCTGGTCCATTACCGGACCCCTGTCTTCCAAGGGCATTCCTCCCATTACCGGGATATCCCGCCCTCCACCAAAGGATTTCGGCTGACCTGCGGGGCAAACCCCCACAGTAGCCTTTACCTCTATCCCACATCGGGGAAAGAGTCGTCTCCCCACCCCCATATAAGCCGAAGCACCATATGAGAGCAGTACCCAAGTACCACAGTGTGCTACTTGGGTACTGCTCTCATATGGTGCTTCGGCTTATATGGGGGTGGGGAGACGACTCTTTCCCCGATGTGGGACAGAGGTAAAGGCTACTGTGGGGGTTTGCCCCGCAGGTCAGCCGAAATCCTTTGGTGGAGGGCGGGATATCCCGGTAATGGGAGGAATGCCCTTGGAAGACAGGGGTCCGGTAATGGACCAGGGTCTTCACAATCATCGTTATCATGGCCATGGTCGCGATGAAAGCGACAATACTTGTTTGGGTTCCTGCGGGTTGGGGGAGACTTCATTTTCCTTGGCCACTTTATTGCAGGGTCATCCTGGATCTACAACAGGATGTGCCTGACAGCGGCATTGAGAGGAGTGAAAGCCTGTCAATCTCTCTTGGGAGCAGGACCGAGCCGATCTTTAGCAGGTACCCTCTCCGTTCTGCTGATGTGCTTGTTATTATTCTTTTTTTTGTCATCCCTGTCTCTTTCTTTTCATTTCTCCCCAGCTCTGGAAGACTCACCTCGCCTGGCCCTTGTGATATCCTCAGCATTCATGTATTTCTGGGCCTTCGCTAGTAGTTCTGGCATGCTCTTGGATAGGCGTTTCATCACCGAGAAAAGGAAACTTGATGATCGAAGGCCTCCAAGGAAAGCGGTCATGTTGACCTTATCATCAGGCTCTTCAACCTGAAGGACTTCCTCGTTAAAACGAATGAAGTAGCTCCTTAGGCGCTCGTCTCGTTCCTGCTTTATGCTAAGCAAGTGGGTGGCAGGCTTCTGATGGCGGCGTCCTCCTATGAAGTGTGACACAAAAGACCTGCTAAGTTCAACAAATGTGCCAATTGAGGCTGAGGAGAGATTGGCAAACCATTGCCGAGCGGATCTCTTCAAGGTGGTTGGGAATGCTTTGCACATGATTTCGTCGAGGACGTTGTGCAGTTGCATCAAAGTTTTAAAAGTTTCAAGGTAGTCCAGTGGATCCTTTGTACCATCAAAGGTCTCGACGGAAGGCATCTTGAATTTTTGAGGGAGCGGGTAGTTCGTCACATCAGACTTGAAAGGTGTGTTAGTTCAACTTACGAGATAATCTACTGTCTTGGGGCCCTGCGCCTTCATGTCGTTGAAGACGTCACCCAGCTGATTTTGCACCTCTTTAATTTTTTTATCCTATTGATTGGGAGGAGGTACTCTGGAATTACCACGGAAATGGCTCTCATGCTCCATGCTTTGGTTTTCACCCTCGTCCTCGTGGAGAGGAGGGTCTCCACCACAGTGAGCCGGAGTAGGAGCTGGAGGAGGACCCTCATGGTGAGCTACCCTGTGTGGGGCGCCCAAGGGAACTCCCAAAGGAGGGGGCGCCCCCTAGGTGGGGAACGCCTAGGTGAGGAGCTCCTTGATGACTAGGGAATGGAACTCCCCTGGCTTGAGGTCCAGGTTGTGTTCCTCCTTGTTGCCCGAACATCAATTGCAGGATTTGCTGGTTTTGGGCTATGAGCTGCTGCATCTTCTCCAGCATCTGCTGCGCATTTGGGACTGGATTGGGTGGAAGAACAACCTCCTCCTCTTCTCGTGGTGGAATGTCTTTAGGCTGATTCATGAATCTGGTGGGATCGCTTTTGATTCAGCAAAGAAAATATTTAGGTGAGAATTTTGTCATTCCCACAGACGGCGCCAAACTGATGATGCACAAAATCGGTTTGCACACCACTAGTCAATTGAACAATATAAAATTAAGTAAAGTAGAGGGAGAGAGAAGACAAGGTTTATAGTGGTTCGGCCGTGGCCTACATCCCCTTTGAATGGCAAAGTTTGCCACTAATTTTATTAACTCGGGTGTGTTAGGAGTAGAAGGTCGCAAGCTTTGAGAGAAGAGAGAAAATTACACTCGAATAAGTCTAATGCCCCTCAAGTGTTGGAGGGGCTTACATTTTATAATAGCTTGGTGTAGTAATAGAATTGCTAGTCTGACGGTCATTATGGCTTAGGACCGTTTGATAGTAATTAGGTAGCTGATCCGGTTGAGGCGACCTATTATCTTCTCAACATGCGAGGTGTGGCGGTTGGTATGCTCTCCCAAGGACTTGATCAAAGATGAGGGAGGTTGACTCTCTCCGGGCTGCAAGAGTGAGGCTCTTGGATGATCCCTTGGTGATGAGGATGAGGCTTCTAGATGACCCTTAGGCTCTTAGATGACCGTGCAAGCTCCCCTGTTGATGTAGCTTGTTGGTCTTGATAAGGTTATTCGGGTGTAGATTCCTTTGGGCTTGATTAGTTGGATCTCTTGGAATTGGGCCTTTAGTTCGGACCAGGCTTATAACATGGGTTGTGCCCTTGGCCCTGGCCCATCAAATTCTATAAATTTTATGAATTTGGATACATATTTTTATTTATTATAATAAAATTTTACAATTTTTCAAACTATATTATAATTTTTATGGTTCAAATGATAACATTTTCTTTTGATTGATCATAAGATAACCTCAAAAATTTATAAGGGATCCTTAAAAATTGTAAATAACTTCTAAAAATTGTAAATAGCTTTTAGAAGCAGAAGTTATAATTGACGATTAAAATTTATTAAAAAAACCCACAAAACATATACATGTCGATATAATACTGATTTTTTTTTGTTGGTATCGTAGCCTTCTTCATCTATTGCTATTATAAAAAGAGATGTAGAAATTCACCATTCAAATATGAAATACTTACAATACTACTTAATTACTGATTACACTCTATAGTTTATTTCTTTTACTATTTTTTATGTTTTAGTTTCTGACAATTACCCTCATGGTGATTTTTTGTAGAGCTCATTAATAATGATAAAAAGAATAACTATTTTTTTCCAATCGTCTGCAGCTACATGTAGTGTTAGGGGAAAATTACCTAGTATGATCAGGTCCACATCGCATTAATTTTAATTGGTGAATGCTACATGTAGTGCCATGCCTTTAAGCCACCAACCTCAATTAATATTCATTTACTTTCAAGTGGCACAGGCTCAATGAGGTAGCATTCACCAGTTAATACACATGTAGTAAGGTACGTAATAGAAAAAGACTTTTCCAAAAAAAAAATTAGCAAAAATGGTAGTTGTATTTAATGTGAAACCTAACTCCGTACACTTAATTTATTATAGTTTTGGGATAAAAAGGTAATCCTATTTAATGTTAAAGTTCACAATTTATCTGATAATTATTGTCAATTAAGTCTCTATATTAAATTTAAAGAACATTATTCGTTTATAATAACCACCGTATTGCATAAGACCCATCAATACAATTACATATGTCTAGTGTAAAAGACAAATTTGAGCATTCAATAATTGTTGATTATAATGGTAGGTCCTAGACTTGCTGAAAAGATTCATCAATTCTCTTTTAAACAATTACACCCCTCAATTGAGATCAATTCCAATGTATTAATTTTATATTATTTTTTATAAAAAAAAATTTATTATTTATAACTTAAAAAAATTAATAAAAAAGTCAAAGATTACATAAATCTGACTGAGGAATGCCACTTTGGTGACATAATGACTTAAACTGCTTTTATATTTATTATATTATATTTGATATATGAAGTCTATTTAACATAAAAAAAAAAAAAAGGGTCAAAAAAGAATGTATATTGTATATGTATAAAAAATGATTAATTATCACCATTGTAAAAAAGTGGAGCTAATTATTATTTTTGTAATTAAAATATATCAATTATTCACTAATAAACCATTAAATTTATTCAATAAATGATGTTTCAAATATTATCACTGAGATATTAGCATGATAAAACTACTAAACAAAAATTTATGAGCTAAACAAAGTAAAAAAAAATTGAAAATCAATTGTCACGTAATAAGGACTATAATCAATAGTAGAATAGAAATAGAGATCATTTTTCGTAGAAAAAATAAAAATCAAGTGAAGGTCAGTTCCAAGAACTTTCACTTGCAAAAAATTATAAATAATAAAATTAAGGTCATTTGAAAAGAGTCATAATAAAATAAAGAAAACTAAACAATTGAAATAAGAAAATTATATGGCGGACACAAAAGAAACTATATGTATAATTTTTAGAATATATAAATATAAGTATACATATAATATTTAAAAAAAAATTAAGGGTGAGCCCATGCCCACCCTCGCCCATATATAGCTCTGCACATGTTATTATGCAAGTGGATAAAAATGTTTGCAACTGGTTAAATGTGGGTATGGTATTCTACGGGAGAAGTTGGGTCAAGATAGACAAATTAACCATATTTAACAACTATTTTTTTGGATGATTGTTGGATCTATTATAATTATAAAGGTAGAGGGAGGAATTCAACGATACAACTTATAATATTGCTTAATTAATGTTAACTCTCTACGATACATTTTTTCTTAACTTTTCTTATCTCACTCTTTTACAATTGTACATATAAAGTGATCGTGTGCAAAACACACTAATTGTAAGAAGAAGAAATATTTCACAATCATATGTAATTGCAATTATTCATACTTTCCGTGAAAACTGCAATTAGTCATTTTATTTACCATGTCATATTCTTTGATCCCTAACACTGCCATGTACCATAACTCTAACCCGCCAACATGAACCTAACCTGACACGATTCTAAAATTGACACGCTTAATAAATACACAGAATAAATTATCTAGATTAATGTTTGACACTTAGAGTACAATAATTTTTTTTTTTNTCTCTTGGAATTGGGCCTTTAGTTCGGACCAGGCTTATAACATGGGTTGTGCCCTTGGCCCTGGCCCATCAAATTCTATAAATTTTATGAATTTGGATACATATTTTTATTTATTATAATAAAATTTTACAATTTTTCAAACTATATTATAATTTTTATGGTTCAAATGATAACATTTTCTTTTGATTGATCATAAGATAACCTCAAAAATTTATAAGGGATCCTTAAAAATTGTAAATAACTTCTAAAAATTGTAAATAGCTTTTAGAAGCAGAAGTTATAATTGACGATTAAAATTTATTAAAAAAACCCACAAAACATATACATGTCGATATAATACTGATTTTTTTTTGTTGGTATCGTAGCCTTCTTCATCTATTGCTATTATAAAAAGAGATGTAGAAATTCACCATTCAAATATGAAATACTTACAATACTACTTAATTACTGATTACACTCTATAGTTTATTTCTTTTACTATTTTTTATGTTTTAGTTTCTGACAATTACCCTCATGGTGATTTTTTGTAGAGCTCATTAATAATGATAAAAAGAATAACTATTTTTTTCCAATCGTCTGCAGCTACATGTAGTGTTAGGGGAAAATTACCTAGTATGATCAGGTCCACATCGCATTAATTTTAATTGGTGAATGCTACATGTAGTGCCATGCCTTTAAGCCACCAACCTCAATTAATATTCATTTACTTTCAAGTGGCACAGGCTCAATGAGGTAGCATTCACCAGTTAATACACATGTAGTAAGGTACGTAATAGAAAAAGACTTTTCCAAAAAAAAAATTAGCAAAAATGGTAGTTGTATTTAATGTGAAACCTAACTCCGTACACTTAATTTATTATAGTTTTGGGATAAAAAGGTAATCCTATTTAATGTTAAAGTTCACAATTTATCTGATAATTATTGTCAATTAAGTCTCTATATTAAATTTAAAGAACATTATTCGTTTATAATAACCACCGTATTGCATAAGACCCATCAATACAATTACATATGTCTAGTGTAAAAGACAAATTTGAGCATTCAATAATTGTTGATTATAATGGTAGGTCCTAGACTTGCTGAAAAGATTCATCAATTCTCTTTTAAACAATTACACCCCTCAATTGAGATCAATTCCAATGTATTAATTTTATATTATTTTTTATAAAAAAAAATTTATTATTTATAACTTAAAAAAATTAATAAAAAAGTCAAAGATTACATAAATCTGACTGAGGAATGCCACTTTGGTGACATAATGACTTAAACTGCTTTTATATTTATTATATTATATTTGATATATGAAGTCTATTTAACATAAAAAAAAAAAAAAGGGTCAAAAAAGAATGTATATTGTATATGTATAAAAAATGATTAATTATCACCATTGTAAAAAAGTGGAGCTAATTATTATTTTTGTAATTAAAATATATCAATTATTCACTAATAAACCATTAAATTTATTCAATAAATGATGTTTCAAATATTATCACTGAGATATTAGCATGATAAAACTACTAAACAAAAATTTATGAGCTAAACAAAGTAAAAAAAATTGAAAATCAATTGTCACGTAATAAGGACTATAATCAATAGTAGAATAGAAATAGAGATCATTTTTCGTAGAAAAAATAAAAATCAAGTGAAGGTCAGTTCCAAGAACTTTCACTTGCAAAAAATTATAAATAATAAAATTAAGGTCATTTGAAAAGAGTCATAATAAAATAAAGAAAACTAAACAATTGAAATAAGAAAATTATATGGCGGACACAAAAGAAACTATATGTATAATTTTTAGAATATATAAATATAAGTATACATATAATATTTAAAAAAAAATTAAGGGTGAGCCCATGCCCACCCTCGCCCATATATAGCTCTGCACATGTTATTATGCAAGTGGATAAAAATGTTTGCAACTGGTTAAATGTGGGTATGGTATTCTACGGGAGAAGTTGGGTCAAGATAGACAAATTAACCATATTTAACAACTATTTTTTTGGATGATTGTTGGATCTATTATAATTATAAAGGTAGAGGGAGGAATTCAACGATACAACTTATAATATTGCTTAATTAATGTTAACTCTCTACGATACATTTTTTCTTAACTTTTCTTATCTCACTCTTTTACAATTGTACATATAAAGTGATCGTGTGCAAAACACACTAATTGTAAGAAGAAGAAATATTTCACAATCATATGTAATTGCAATTATTCATACTTTCCGTGAAAACTGCAATTAGTCATTTTATTTACCATATCATATTCTTTGATCCCTAACACTGCCATGTACCATAACTCTAACCCGTCAACATGAACCTAACCTGACACGATTCTAAAATTGACACGCTTAATAAATACGCAGAATAAATTATCTAGATTAATGTTTGACACTTAGAGTACAATAAATNAAAAAAAAAAAAGGGTCAAAAAAGAATGTATATTGTATATGTATAAAAAATGATTAATTATCACCATTGTAAAAAAGTGGAGCTAATTATTATTTTTGTAATTAAAATATATCAATTATTCACTAATAAACCATTAAATTTATTCAATAAATGATGTTTCAAATATTATCACTGAGATATTAGCATGATAAAACTACTAAACAAAAATTTATGAGCTAAACAAAGTAAAAAAAAATTGAAAATCAATTGTCACGTAATAAGGACTATAATCAATAGTAGAATAGAAATAGAGATCATTTTTCGTAGAAAAAATAAAAATCAAGTGAAGGTCAGTTCCAAGAACTTTCACTTGCAAAAAATTATAAATAATAAAATTAAGGTCATTTGAAAAGAGTCATAATAAAATAAAGAAAACTAAACAATTGAAATAAGAAAATTATATGGCGGACACAAAAGAAACTATATGTATAATTTTTAGAATATATAAATATAAGTATACATATAATATTTAAAAAAAAATTAAGGGTGAGCCCATGCCCACCCTCGCCCATATATAGCTCTGCACATGTTATTATGCAAGTGGATAAAAATGTTTGCAACTGGTTAAATGTGGGTATGGTATTCTACGGGAGAAGTTGGGTCAAGATAGACAAATTAACCATATTTAACAACTATTTTTTTGGATGATTGTTGGATCTATTATAATTATAAAGGTAGAGGGAGGAATTCAACGATACAACTTATAATATTGCTTAATTAATGTTAACTCTCTACGATACTTTTTTTCTTAACTTTTCTTATCTCACTCTTTTACAATCGTACATATAAAGTGATCGTGTGCAAAACACACTAATTGTAAGAAGAAGAAATATTTCACAATCATATGTAATTGCAATTATTCATACTTTCCGTGAAAACTGCAATTAGTCATTTTATTTACCATATCATATTCTTTGATCCCTAACACTGCCATGTACCATAACTCTAACCCGCCAACATGAACCTAACCTGACACGATTCTAAAATTGACACGCTTAATAAATACACAGAATAAATTATCTAGATTAATGTTTGACACTTAGAGTACAATAATTTTTTTTTTTTCATGTATTTTAACACAAACACGACATTAATAACAATGACATGACATAAAAAATATCAACATGCGGGTCACACAACACAACACAACACGAATTGACACACCTAGGTGGAACTGTCATGTAGTACCTGTTGTTTGTGGTATTCCAAATATAGTAAAATCACTTTTTAAAATTTTTGATATTGTGTAACTTAGAATAAAACAATAACAGTCAAATTCGAAACAATTACACATAATACATAGACAGTTACAGAAGAATTAACAAAACAATTACAATAGTCTTAAAGAAATAGTTACACGTAACTGTTTGTCAAACCAACATAAATACTAACTCGGTTGCAAAACAGCAACTGTTATTGAATTTTATGTAAATCAAGACTAGTGTTTAACACTATATCTTTAAGATAGATTTTACCTCCACACACGGTGCTTATGGAATATAAAGTGTCTGTCTCTCATAATATAATGATCTTCACACGAGTAAAAGTAGTACTCCAATCTACCCATCTAGCAAACTAGAAATTGTGTTGTGTATTCTCCAAATACAACATGTCTTAATATGTATGAGATTGTCTTAAATGACTACGAATGTATTAGATTTATTGGATGCAAAATGATTGTGACTGGGTTATTTATAGAGAAAATGGTGATTGGCCCAGACAGTCATCATATGAACGAATGCAACCCCAACTCAAATTTTGGACTGCAGAGAAGTAAAAAATCCAAACCAGTGCGATCCAACGGATACCGAAAATTAAATTTTGGATTAAGAATTCATGCTCAATTAATTCAATAAATTTTCTCCAAAAAAATAGTGTTTGGTCTAAACCACACCCACACCCGAGTCTGGCTGGGCCGGGTCGTGGCTGGCAGGCGGCATATGTGTGTGTGTGTGGGGTAGAATCAAAGGCATGTAGGTGTTCGCTCCACTCATAAAACTATGGTACTCCTTAGGGCCCAATCTCATAGAACAAATTTGGCTTATATATGCTCATCTAGAACTTCTTCCTTAACCAATATGGGATTAGTGTCAAATCCCACATTACACAACCTCTATTTTCACATTTCAAGAGGGTCTCTTTAGAACTTATTTTCTCATTCATTTCTTACTTGATTTGAGCAAGTGAATATACTACATCATTCTCCTTACAGAATAGAATACGAATCCACAAAAATTTACTCGAAACAACGAACGAGTCTCACTTTAATTTAGACTCAAAATCGACCAAAAAATTCAATTTTTACACTTAAAATTGTTTTTGTCCAACAATCTCCCACATGAATGAAAATTTGGTTTTTAATATGCAAATGATAATTCTGACACACTATTGAGAGTACATTTTTGAAAGATCGTACATCGAGATAGGTAGCTTTTGGCCTTGAACCTCTTCTAGTGAAAGCCCATTGGATTTATCGGCTAAATAGTAAACATGGTGTCTTGAACTATTCAACTGTTTGATAAATCAGATCGAATAGACTTCACACAGTCTCTTTCCTAACACAATTGATTCTCATGATTGTGTTCATTTTGGTCCTAAACAACTCCTGATTTTCATGAGTGCTTTAGAGAATTCAGCTTTTATAAATTCTCACAAAAGTGGCCCCTTCACACCCATATAGATGACTCCTATTAGGAAATATCCTGCAATATCTCACTTGAATTTTTCACGGTATAAAATTCATTAAAAGCATAGTTTATCCTAATAAACTCTGCATGCAGTACTAGTTTATCATAGGAATTTGTATGAGAGATGATTTTCTTAGTGCTTCTTTTAAATCACGCATAATTCAGTTGTCCCTCTAAACCTAGATTTTAGGATCTCCAATTAACTAGGTTGGATTTCCATTAAGGTGACTCTTGTGTCATAGGTTTTAGTCTCATTCTCCTCGATGTGCAATTTACTTGTTCTTTTGTCAAACCTTTAGTAAGTGAATCCGCTAAATTATCCTTTGATTTTATATAATCAATAAAAATAATTTTATTTGAGAGCAATTGTCTAACGATATTATGTCTATGATATATATGTCTAGACTTACCATTATACATGTCACTATGTGTCCTACTAATTGCAGATTAGCTATCACAATGTATACAAATTGCTGGCACAGGTTTAGGCCATATAGGAATATCATCTACAAATTGGTGAGGCCACTCAACTTCCTCTCCTATTTTATCTAAAACAATAAATTTAGATTCTATTGTGGATCTAGCAATACACATTTGTTTAGAGGATTTTCAAAATATAGCTACACCACCAAGTTTAAAAACATAACCACTTGTGGATTTTTTATCTTTCATATCAGATATCTAGTTAGCATTACTATTCCCTTCAAGTACAACTAGATATCTTGTATAATGCAATCCAAAATTCAGAGTATATCTTAAGTATCTAAGAACACTGATAATTGTCTTCCAATGGTATACTCTAGATTACTAGTATATCTACTCAATTTACTAACTGAGTATGCTATATTCAGTCTAGTGCAATTCATGACATATATTAGACTGTCAATGATACGAGAGTATTCCAATTGTGATATGCTTTAATTAGTATTTTTAGACAAATAAAGATTTATATCAACTGGTGTTCTAGCAATATTGTTTTCATTTTTATCGAACTTCTCAAGTATTTTCTCAATATAATGTGATTGAGATTATATAAGTCCACCAGATGTTCAAGACATTTTAATTCCTAGTATAACATCTGCAACACCCAAATTCTTCATGTCAAACTCACTGGACAACATTTTTTCTTAGTAGTTATAATAATATTCTTATTACTACCTAAAATAAGCATATCATCCATATATAGGCAAAAAATGACATATCCATTATTTGTTCTTTGACATAGACATAATTATCACATTCATTAATTGTGAAATCATTTGACATCATTATGTTGTCAAATTTCTAATGTCATTATTTTGATGCTTGTTTTAAACCATAAAATGATTTAACAAGTCTACACACCTTCTTCTCTTGTCCCAGAGAAACAAACCATTCGGATTGATCCATATAAATTTTCTCATTTAAGTCACCATTTAGGAAACTGTTTTCACATCCATTTGGTGTATTTCAAGATTATGCAACGCTGCAATAGCTATGAGCATACGAATATATGTTATTCTCGTGACAAGAGAATATGTATCAAAGAAATTAATACCTTCCTTTTGTTTGTAACCTTTAGCTACTAGTCTAACCTTGTATTTGTCAATTGATCCATCAGTTTTCATTTTTCTCTTGAAAATCCATTTACATCCCAATAGTTTACTCCCTGGAGGAAGATTACCAATTCACAGGTATGATTTTGCATGGTGAATTTAATTTCACTGTTTACAACTTCTTTCCACATAGGTGCTTCAAGAGTAGACATCGCTTCATTGAAGCTCTGAGGCTCATTTTCTAATAAATATATTAAAAAATCTGGACCATAGGACTTGGAAGTTCTTGCACTCTTATCGCGTCTAAGTGTCTCTTCACTTTTCCCATCTATNCTGAGGCTCATTTTCTAATAAATATATTAAAAAATCTGGACCATAGGACTTGGAAGTCCTTGCACTCTTATCGCGTCTAAGTGTCTCTTCACTTTTCCCATCTATAGATTCATAGTCTATATTACTAGTCGCAGTATCATGATTTCTTTTAAGAGAACTCTCATCACACGCATTTTTTCTAGGAAAGACATTTTCAAAGAATGATGCATTTCTTGACTCAATGATTGTATTAACATGTATATCAGGAATATCATATTTATACACAAAGAAAATGATATAATCTGTTATTTATTGTATAATCAATAAATATACAATCAATAGTCTTAGGTTCTATTTTAATCTTTTTGGGAATGAGAACTATCACCTTAGCCAAATACCCCACACTTTTAAATATTTGTAGGAAGGACTCCGACCTTTTCATAATTCATAATGGGTTTTGTCTAATTTCTTGTGGGGTAATTTATTTAAAATATAGTCTACTGAAAGCAAAGCTTCCCTCATAAGTTATGAGATAATCTCGAACTAATCAATATGACTTTCATTATCTCTTTCAATATTATATTTTTATGTTCTGCAATCTCATTTTGTTGAGGTGTATAAGGCGTGGAAGTTTGGTAAATAATACCATATTCTTGACAGAACCTATTGAAAAGTGCGTCATATTCACCATCTCGATCACTTCTTATTGTCTTAATTTTTTTTTCCAAGTTGATTCTCAACCTCATTCTTATAATACATAAATTTTTTCAATACTTCATCTTTACTCCTTAGCAAATATACATAACAATATTTTGTGCAATCATCTATAAACGTAACAAAGTACTTTCCACATCTAGTTTAAACATATTTCAAATCACATGTATCACTATGAATTAACTCTAGAGGTTCAGTACTTCTTTCAATATTATAAAATGATGCTCTAGTTAATTTTAATTCAACACATGTCTCACATTTATGATTTACATCAATATTAAATTTAGGCAACAATTCTAAATTAATTAATTTACGCAAAGTATCAAAATTAATATATCCTAATCTACCATGTCATACATTGGAAGACTCAAGCATATAAGTAGAAGATGCGTTATTATTATTAAAATTAGATACAATTATCATTACATTTATCTTAAAAAGCTCATTGCTCATATATCCTCTGCCTATATAAATCTCACTCTTGGTGAGTATAAATTTGCCATACTCAAAAACTAACCTAAAACCCTTTTTACTCAACAATGATCCAAACACAAGATTCTTTCAAATTTTTGGAATGTGTAACATATCATTGAGAGTAAGCTCTTTTCCGGAAGTCATCTTCAATATAACCTTTCATTTGCCTTCAACTTGGGAAGTAAAGAAATTTTTCATAAATAGTTGCTCTCTATCATTAATTGCTTCATATGAAGAGAACATCTTCTTATCTGAACATATGTGTCTAGTGACCCTAGTGTCCACCCACCATTCCTTTGTATTTCCCACCAAATTTACTTTGGATACTACAGCAGAAAAACTAATGTTAGAAACATTTTCAAAAAAAAATTCTATCTCAGTTATATTGGCTTGGGCAGCCTTCCTTTTGTGATTTTCTTGTGTTTTACGGCTTCAACAATCATTTGCACGATATTCTGATTTATTACACACAAAATAATTGCCTTTAAAACTTTTGAAATCACCACCCTTAACTCCTTATTGGCCAACATACTTCTTTTTCTTGTTAGTTTTATGTTCATCTTCAATCACATGTGTCTTTAACTCCATGAAATGATTACCAACTTTTTTTTCGAATACTCTATTGTCCTTCTCAATCTTCAATCTCACGATCAAATCTTCAAGTTTCATTTCTTTGTTTTTGTGCTTCAACTAATTTTTTATGTCCTTCCAATTTGGTGGTAATTTCACAATAATTGCAGTCACTTAGAAAGATTCACTAAGTACCATCCCTTAAGAATGAATCTTATGTAGGATCACTTGAAAATCTCGAACTTGACTTATGATAGTTTTGAAATTCACCATTTTGTTGTCAAGAAATCTGCCTACAATGAATTTCTTCATTCCAACATCCTCCTTCTTGTATTTTTTATCCAAGAATTCTCACAACTCTCTAGTCGTCTTGATTGGACTATACACATTATATAATGTGTTATCCAATCCATTGAGGATATAATTTTTGCATAGAAAAATCAGAGTGCTTCCATGCATCTACCGCAACAATAACTTGGTGGTCGATTTCATTCTCACTACAAATAGGAGCATCCTAACAAAAAAAAAAAATTTGTAAGATTCAACGTAATGAGATAGAACAACATTTTTTGTTGTCATTTCTTGAAATTGTTCCCATTGAACTTTTCAAGCTTCTCCCCATGAGACAAATGAGTAGGTACAGAAACAGGCACCACATGCACAACAGGATTTATAGTAGCAGGAACATTATTATCATTTGCAACCATTTTTGATAAACAAATATTACATAATATTCAAAATTAGGAAAACACTAACACTTTTCAAAACACGTTACTAAAATAGAGACAATCTATACTATTGTTTGGTGTTATTGTTTTAACGTTACTGTATGGTGTAACTGTAACTTTTTTATGTAACTGTTTAAATCATATGCATGAACAGAGTCACTGTTCAGTGTAATTATAACAGTTTGGTGTATCTGTTTAGTGTTAACGTTTGAATTAAACAAATAAACAGAACATACAATTTTTGACAAAATTTTCTAAGTCTCTTCAAAATATCATAGATTGTAAAAAACAAGTTTTAACAATTTGTAATATTTTAAAATAGTTTAAAACATTAAACATGTATCAGAAACAAAACAAGCAATTATACAAATTCAAAAATCTGTCTTAAGATTGTTGTTTGTGATATTCCAAATATAGTAAAATCACTTATTAAAATTTTTGATATTGTGTAACTTAAAATAAAACAGCAACAGTCAAATGCAAAACAGTTACATATAATACAGAAACAATTACAAAAGAATTAACGAAACAGTTACAATAGTCATAAAAAAATAATTAAACGTAATTGTTTGTCAAACCAATATAAATATTGACTCAGTTGCAAAACAGTAACTGTTATTGAACTTTATATAAATCAAGGCTAGTGTTTCACACTATGTCTTTAAGACAGATTTTGCCCCCACACACGGTGTTTATGGAATATAGAGTGTCTGCCTTCTAGGATGAAGTGATCTTCACACGAGTAGAAGTAGCACTTCAATCTATCTATCCAGCAAATCAGAAATTGTGTTGTGTACTTTCCAATTGCAGATTGCCTTAATAATGTATGAGACTATCTTAAATAACTACGAATATAATGGGTTTATTGGATGTAGAATAATTATGTGACTGGGTTATTTATAGAGAAAATGGTGATTGGGTTATTTATAGAGAAAATGGTGACTGATCCGGACAGTTATCATATGAACAAATGCAATCCAGCAAACACATGTAACCAGAAGACATCACTTGTGTAACTATTCTCTATGAATAGACACAACTCAGATTTTGAACTGGAGGGAGCAAAAAATTCAAACCAGTGCAATCCATCAACTATCAAAAATTAATTTTGATTCAGAAATTCTCGCTCAATTAATTAAACGAATTTTTCTCCAAAAAGATAGGGGACACCCACACCCATGCTCAGTCGTGGCGAGGTGGGCGGCGCACTTGTATGTGGTAGAACCGAAGGTATGTAGACGTTTGTTTCACTCATAAAACTGTGATACCCCTTGCAGCTCAATCCTATAGAGAGAAAAATTTTGCCTATATATACTCATGTAAAACTTCTTCCTCGACCAATGTGGGAATGGTGTCAAATCTCCCATTGTACAACCTCTATTTTTACATTTCAAGAGTGTCACTTTGGAGCCCATTTCTCATTCAGTTCTTACTCGATTTGAGTAAGTGAATATACTACATTATTCTCCTCACGGAATAGAATATGATCCTACAAAAATTTACTCTAAACAACAAACGAGTCCCACTTTAATTTATGCTCAAAATCAACCAAAAAATTTAGTTTTTACATTTAAAAAACTGTTTTGATCCAACAGTACCTACACCTAATAAAAAAAATTGCCACAATGCTTGTTTTTTGGATACACAAGTTGGTTATTTCAACCCAAAAAAAAAAAAAATTGTTGACAACTTCACAAATGACAAAATTGGGAATGTACAATATTTTATGTTATACTACATTGCATTACTATGTGGTGTTTGGTAAGCACCGAATGTCTTCTCGTTTGTATGTCTCTCGTTTATACCGTTTACACTTTTAATTGGCATTTTTTTAATAAAAATTGTTCTTCTAAAATTAAAAAATAAAAGTATTATAAAATAAAAAATTATATTTGGACCTAAAAATCTAACATAATTTATTGACCTAATAACGTGGCTTCATTAGAACCATTATATTAACACCAAGTTTCAATGTTTGATGGAATTCACAGTCAATCCAAATATCACAGCGAATTAGGTCAACAAATTAGATCAATAAATTAGGTCTCCATAGTATTGCTCTTATAAAATATATTCTTTCTGCGTGACCCACTTTTTAGCTGTTGACTTTAATCCATTTGTGTTAATTGCAAAATTTTGAGTCACAGGACAACTAAATCAAACCAGAAGAAGGTAAAACACATTTACAAACATTAGTAAGATTGGATTAAAACATCTATAACATTTACTCAAATTTGAGTTAACATTTTAGTAAAAAACTTGATTTGAGTGAAAAAAACACAAATTTAAAAGAGCACAAACCTAAATTTAAAATGATTTAAGTAAATGTTTCAGTCGCTCTTGATTTGAATGACGTTTTTGGATATCATCTCAAAAAAAAGTATTTGAAAATAATTTTTAGAAAAGTGTGTTTTGTTATTTTTATTGTATCAAAACTTATTTGGTTATATGATTCCAAAAACAGTTATACGAAACAAAAAACAATAAAACCTATTTGGACAATAACCCAAAAAAATAATAAAAACAGTAAACCAAAAATAAATGGTTTCCTTAATTTTTTTTTCCCGATTCCAATAATATTATACCCAATTTTAATTTCTTCACAGTTATCAAAATAAACATATTATACCCAAAGACACAAACACAACACCAAAATAATATCAAATAACCAACCCAAAAACACAAACACAAACATGGTTAGATCATATTATACCCCTTTTCCAAAAAAAAAAATTCATATTATGTCCAAAAACACAAACCAGATTGTATAATATGTTTAAAATTTGATAATAGGATTGGAGAAGTTTTGGTTTTTTTTTTACATAAATTTAAATTTGAGTTTAAAAAAAATAAAGATTATAGATGCTCTTGGAAGACAAAAAAAAATATCTGACATGTCTTGAACATTTTAAAAGTACATTACTTGGATTTAAAAACTTAAAAAAATACCAGGTTAGACTTTTGATAAATTTCACATTAATTTTAATGGGCTTATAGAAAGCCTTTAATTGAGGACCCAATGCTATTGCATAGGAGCGAAGGCTCATGATATTGCTTTTCGATCCAATATGTTGGGTCCACCGGGCTGGCCCATCTATTAAAATGAAATTCAACTTTGATTGTACTGAATTGGACCCAATACCTGGAACCATAACTTAAAGAAGCTACCCTTTTTCATCCATAGCAACTTGAACTGCAAACTCATGGTATCCTAATACATTCTTAATACCCGAGCCTTATTCCATAAAGTTTCAACCCAATGAAAACGGCAAAAAGAACAGGGTAAGATGTATTTTACCTCCTTCTGGGTTTGCGTCGTTGCACTCCTTACACATTAGACCTATCCGGATAATTTATAGGCCTTTTAGAAGCTAGTCCACAGTTATGAACTTTTAGGGGAAAAAGTCCACGAGAAATGTTTTAGGGATTTTAAAGACAATCACGTTTGCAAAAATGGAAATAACATTATTTTTTTCCAAATTGTAATAAAAACAATATAAAATACACAATTTAAAATTCAAATAAAATCAAATCTACTTAATTATAGATATTTCATAATTAAACTATCTATATAAAATTCACATTTCAAAATTTAAAATAGATTTAAATTTTCTTTATTTTAGATTTTTTAAAATTTATATATATAGTGAAAATACTCAATTGTTACTACCCTGGGACCGTGATGTCAAACCCCAAATTTTACAAAAGCATGATTAAAAAATGCCGGTTTGTTGTAAAAATATTTAGGAAAATATCTCTTTAGTTTAAATAAATCATTTTTAAAAAAATTTCTATAGAGTTTCCTTTGAAAATCAAGCATCCAAATAATTGGTGAGAGTTATCTGTGAGAGCATTAAACATAATAATTATACTTAACTAGTCATTCACATCATATCAATCATATACATCCATTCTCATGACATCCACAAATAAATTATTACTGTTCAAAATCGAGGTAGCAAATGGAAGCCCACGAAGTCCTCTTAAACCTGAGTTATAATTTAATTATTCAAAATTTTTCGCCATAAACATAATATACAGAATATATAAAAAAATTTTAAGTAAACCATTTAAAAAGTCACAATCTATACATATTCCTTCAAATTAATCAAGATATAAATCACTTACAAATCCTCAATAATATACATCATCATACATTATTTTTTACATGTTTTATCTAAATAAATAAAAATCATAACTATCTTTAGCTTCGATACTCCCACTATGTAATCCACCAACATATGTCTATAACTAAAAAATTAAATGATAGGGGTGAGCAACCAGACGCTCAGTAAGATAATCATTTTCTCAAGCATTTACAAATTACCAACATTTAACAAACCACACGAATAAGTAAAATATTTATAAAAATCTCCCAATACATCATCATTAAAAATGTACAAGGTATAAATTAAAGATTTATACATTTAAAATTAAACCACCATAGCAAATATCATGCATGCCTTGCATACAGACGGTATAATCAATCACACCGGTTTACGCATAAACCATCTCCGAGAAACCTTTTGGGTCTTGCACTCTAGGGTCTCATCGCCCTTCTTGTTTTTCAAGAGAAATGTGTAGGGCACAACTTGTGACGCCACATAGGACATCGCCAAAAATCACTATCATAACCAATCCCTCTTTTGATTAGTAGCTACCTTGACAACCCACTCAATAGGCCACAACCATCTACTAACCCTCTGTCTGTCAGTATCGAGCATACATTTTTCAAATATTATTATTTTCTATATCCATAAATCCTTTTGAAAATACATGTCATAACGTTGACATTTTATCAAAGATGTAGTAGGCTCAAATCTCAAAAGTTGCATTTTCAAAGCAACATAACTATTTCCAAGAAAATAAGCCTTATATATTACGTACGAAATCATAGCATACTTCAAAATCTCCAAATTATAGGTTTAATCAAATACCTATAACTAAAATCAAACTAAGGCTTCAAACTCATAACACTAAAATCGTTTCAATTTCCAAGAGAATAAGTCATATTATGTATAAGATCATAACATACTTCAAAATCTCCAAATCATAAGTTTAATCAAATACTCATAACTAACATCAAACTAGGGTTTCAAACCCACAACACTAAAATCATTTACATTTCCAAGAGAATAAGTCATATTATGTACAAGATCATAACATACTTCAAAACACCCAAATCATAAGTTTAATTAAATATCCATAACTAAAATCAAACTAGGGTTTCAAACCCATAACACTAAAATCATTTTTATGCATGTGAGTTCACAATTCATGGCATCAAACACATAGTAAGCTTTGCTAAAGAAAATACATGAGATGCACAATGTAAATGCAAGAAAGAGGACAACCCCACATAAGAATCAAGAATTTTAAGCCAAGTTCCTAAGATTTTCAAGCAAATTCCAAGCTTTAGAGACCTTATTTTTCCCTTTTATCTTTCCCTTTATCTTCTCCTAGGATTCTAAGAGGTATTGGGTGAGAGTAGAATGAAATAATGGGAGAAATGGGGCTGAAATTGGGTTTTTAAACCTAGCAGTCCCGAAGTTTACTGTTCATGGTGCAAAAAAATGTATTTTTCTTCGAAATTATGGTTTTACTACTATACATCTCCAATTTAATCCCTATAACTATCCTAAAGTTTTTTGACATTTCTGATTCATTTTTAATGTTATTTTTACCTAAAAATATTTAATTTTATGATTTATCTCAAACCAAAGTTAATTTACACTCGAAACACTAAAGTTACCATTTTATCTCTTCGAACCGCTATATGAACTAAACATCTATTCCAAGATTTTCGGACCTCCAAGATTCAATGGAAATAGTTATTAATCTAAAAAAAATTAATATATTTACTTAGTTACCCTTATCAACCTTAAACACCTCCAAAAATTAAATTTGACTCAAAATACGCCCGTACCTAAAACTTACGCGACTGTTTGTTTAACAATGATTCGAATTTTCTCTCAGCATTTTAAAAAAAATACTATCAAGTAGATATCATTTATATGAAATATGGGATCTCAAATGACGTCACTTGTTACTATCCAAAACAGTAACTGTTACTCAAATGACTTTCTCACAAGAAGAACGAATATAAAAAAGTGAAAAAAAAATAAGATAAAATTTTTATAATACACGGTATCAATGTGGCTGTCATTGTGACACACCTACAGTGACACTATGAGAGAGAGCGAGAGAGAGTTTTCTAATTTGGAAAAAAAATGAGCTCACGTGGTCATTATCGATGAATTCAACAAATATTGTCAACATGAATTACACAAAGAACATCACTACCATGAATCCTTCAGATTTATAACAACTATGGATGAATTTTTGAAGACGACAATCGACATAATCTCTCAACAATACATTGTGGGAAAACAGATAAAATAAAGAAAATAGAAAGAAATGAGAGAATAGACAAATGGGTGAATGAAGAAGATAATATAAAGAGAGACAAAATTTTAAATAAAATATGAGAGATATAGGAAGAGATGGGAGAGATAAAGAGTGATACAGAATGTAAAAGAGAAATGAGAATCTAAATAAATGATATAATGGAGAACAACATTAGAGTTAAAGTTAGAGAAAGAAATTAAAGGTATAGACGAAAGAGAAAGGAGAGAGAAGTAGTGGAATGGAAGATAGATGAAAGAGAAATTAGAGAAGAGAGAGGAGAGATAAATAGTTAGACGGATAAATTAAAGGAGCAAATAGGAGTTTGGAAAAGATATGTGTGATCCACTGAAGGTCAAAATATGAAATTAAAAAAAAAGTAAAGGAATTATTAGACCTACTTACAAAAATTACACAACATGAGTTTTTAATAACCCAAAAAGGTTGCGCTCGGGTCTATTGACAAAAGCATAGCGTTAAAATCCGGCCCCCAACATCAACCCAGGAAAAGGATCAGGTCAATGAGTTACTAGTTCAACCGTTGGGTCATTGGTCAGACCGACTATATAATAAAAAAATAAAAATAATTATAAATAACAATAAATAGGCTAAAAACCACAACAATTGTGAAAATAACATCTATACTAATAAAGATAGAGGCAATTTTGAATTCATTTTTACTTCAAAATTTAATTTATTTAGGAAAACACATGGACGACTCAGATTTAATCCATTTTTAATTCAATGGTTGAGATTTCATCACAATTCTTTCAACTTAATCCAACAACTCACAATACATCCCACACATATACCAAATCCCGCCCATTTTAACCACCCACACATGCCACCCCCACCCCCATAACACTAGTGATAGACCTCTCTCTGTCTCTCTCTCTCGCTTGTTGCCATGGCTAAACCAGCAACCACACAGCCCTCCTCCTCTGCAATGGCTCCCTTTTTTTTTCATGGTTCCTCTCACATCACTCAGGTACACCCCCTCCCTCTCTCTCTCTCTCTCTCTCTCTCTCTCTCTCACACACACACACACACACACACACAACATACACACAAAGCTCACCCAAACACACACAGAAACATATAACACACACACACACACACGNCTCTCTCTCTCTCTCTCTCTCTCTCTCTCTCTCTCACACACACACACACACACAACATACACACAAAGCTCACCCAAACACACACAGAAACATATAACACACACACACACACACACACACGCACATAGATGANTCTCTCTCTCTCTCTCTCTCTCTCTCACACACACACACACACACACACACAACATACACACAAAGCTCACCCAAACACACACAGAAACATATAACACACACACACACACACGCGCACATAGATGAACCCAACGCACACACACACAGAGCAAATAAATTTGGGTATTTTTGACATATTTTTTTATTATGAAACAGGTTTATAATTACGATGAAATATGTTTATTATGAAATTTCATTTGAGTGTTTAATTCGGGTGTTTAATATGGATGTTTTCAAATTTATTATTATTATTATTATAAAATAGGTTTATAGTTATGATGAAATAGTTTTTTTATGAAATTTCATTTGGGTGTGTTTAATTTGGATGCTTTCAATTTTTTTATTTTTTATTATGACTTATGTTTATAGTTATGATGAAATAGGTTTTATTTATTATGAATGTTAGGATGGATAGAAAGGATGTTGAGTTGATTATTATCGAGTGTTCATTTTGTACGCTAATTTATTTTCAATTTGGGTGTTGAATATAGTTTGTGAAATTTTAATTTGATTTGTTTCTTAATTATGAAATAGGTTTATAGTATCTTAATTTGATTAATGTTAGGGTTATTTACATTAAGATTGAGTTTTAATTTGGGTGCTAGGTATTTTTTTTTCCTTTTGAGAATAGCTAGGTAATTTTCAAAACACAAGAAAATTTTAATTTTCATGTTGTGCTTAGTTAGGGTTTGTTAATGAAATTAAAATCGAATCTTTGATCAAGTGTTGTCTATACATATTGATTTTTACTATCAACCAATTGATTTTGAAGTAGATTAATGTGTTTTTGCTTGAAAATAGTGAAATTTGAGACTACAACAATTTTTTAGGTTATTTAAATCCTATGTCATGTATTGGTTTTGTAGTTTGTTAATGTGATTCTACTTGATTATTTAAATCTTATGCCATGTTTTGGTTTTAAAGTTGATTAATGTAGGTCTACTTGGATCAGTTTAAGTATAGGATCAACGGGTGAAAAATTAGAGACCTTATACATTTATACTTATCCGATTTTGACATTTTTACAATAGAATGAATCTGTGGATTTAACAAATATTTATGATATATTGATTTAGTCAATTTAAGTTAAATGTTTCTTGAGGATTATTTTTGTGTCTTTAATTGTAGGTGTGTATAAGTATTATGTGTACATCCGTATAAAACACTCACACTTGTGGGAATTCTTTTGTTCCCTGGTCAAAGACTTGGTTGGATGCAAGATCTACTCCATGAGGAGCGGTACAGACGTAGATGATATCATCATGACCTCTCTTTTCGTACTGCTAGGTATGCTTAATACCACTTCGCCAACTATCAAAGAGAAAAAAATAGCCCTTGACTACCATAAACCAACACCCTCTACATTTTAGGTAGTCAACTAAATATCAGATTGAAGGAAAAAATGTCATTGGCAACTTTTTTGGGTTTAGTTGTTCTTGCTTCATTTATTTTTGCCTTCAAACTGTATCATTTGTAATTGCAATTGCTTTTTAATCTCATTGATTAGCTGAATTTTGAATATAAAATTCTATGTTGAGGCAATGTTTTTGAAATAAATTCCATATCGAGAACATAATGTATTCATCAAAAGCTTTGCGAAATGTTCAAATAAGTGGGACATAGGCATATCATGAACGTGAGCCAAATAAACATGTAAAATTAGTAGGTTTATCTTTTTACTAAAATTCTGTGACTTGAATTGTTTTCATTGTCAATTGCTTTTGTTCAAGTGACTTTGATTATTGGCTTATTGATACTGGTCCAGGTAAAGAACCAAAGCCTATAGTGCTTCCAAGAATGGCGTTGGTGGAGCGTGATGAAGAGAAGGTAAAAGATCAAAAAGGTAAATTTGGTTTGATAGTTGGGTTAGTTTACCTATTTGAGTGATCGTGGTTTTTTTGAATTTTGAATGGAGGATTTGGTTTAGAAATATTGGTTTTGTTTGTGTTTACTATCTATCTATTTGATCGTGGCCTACACATGGAGTTCAAGATTTGAAGTCAATTTTGTGATGTTGAATATCAAGCCAGTGTGAATAATGCACACCAATAATAGACATGGAATTTAAGATTTTAGAAGCTAATTATTTAGATTGCAATAATGTGAGTTTCAAGAGGGTATGGTCTTTATGGTTTGAGAATTTTTAAGGAGAGACTAGCATTTGTTGGGAATATGTTTCTTTTGCGTCTTTTTTGGTGCTTGAATGATAATTTGGTATTAAATTTTCTAGATAAACGTCATAATATTGAATGTTAGTTTTATTTTTTTGTTGATTTGTATATTTCTTAGGAAAATTTAGCTAAAATCATATGAAATCAAGATTGATTTTGAAAATTTTAATGGCAGGTTGGTAACATATGATGAGATGGTATTTGTATCTTTATCTATTTATTTATTTTTTTTGCTAGGTTTCTTTTTCTACATTAACTTCAACCATTGGTGTGGCGTGTTATCAATCAGTTTCTAACCAATTTATTGTTTTACCAGAATTTTTTTTTTTTTGCCTCAATTTTGCCATAACCAAATCATTTAATAGCCTTTGACTACCAACATTCTAGGTGGTCGATGAAATATCAGTGTGAAGGAAAAAAAAACCATTGGCAACTTTTTTGGGTTTTTATTGTTGTTGCTTCATTTATTTTTGCCTACAAACTGTGTCCTTTGTAATTGCAATTATTTTTTAATCCCATTAACTAAGCCAAATTTTGCATACAAAATTCCATGTCGAGGCAATGTTTTTGAAACAAATTCCATATTGAGAACATAATGTATTCATCAAAAAAAATTTGAAAAGTTCAAGTAAGTGGGACATAGGCATATCATGAACGTGAGCCAAACAAACATGTAAAATTAGTTGGTTTATCTTTTTACTAAAATTCTGTGACTTGAATTGCTTTTGTTCAAGTGATTTTGATTACTGGCTTATTGGTACTGGTCTAGGTAAAGAACCAAAGCTTGTAGTGGTTCCAAGAATGGTGTTGGTGGAGCGTGACGGAGGGGAGGTAAAAGATCAAAAAAGTAAATTTGGTTTGATAGTTGGGTTAATTTACCTATTTGAATGATTGTGGTTTTTTTTGACTTTTGAATGGAGGATTTGGTTTAGAGATGATAGTTTTGGTTGTGTTTACTATCTATCTATTTGATTGTGGCCGACATATGGAATTTAAGATTTGAAGTTAATTTTGTGATATTAAATATCAAGCAGGTGTGAATAATGCACACCAAGTGTTTGATTTTAGAAGCTAATGATTTAGATTGCAATAATGTGAGTTTCAAGAGGGTATGGTGTGTATGGTCTGAGAATTTTTAAGAAGAGGCTGTCATTGGTTGGGAATATGTTTCTTTTGTTTTTTTTTTTTTTTGGTGCATGGATGGTGATTTGGTATTAAATTTTCTAGATAAATATCATAATATTGAATGTTAGTTTTATTTTTTTGTTGATTTTTATATTTCTTAAGAAAATTTGCTAAAATCCTATGGAATCAAATTGATTTTGGGAATTTTAATGGCAGGTTGGCAACATATGATGAGATGGTATTTGCATCTTTATTTTATTTTATTTTTGTTTGGTTGCTTTTTCTACATTAACTCCAACCACTGGTATGACGTGTTATCAATCTGTTTCTAACCAATTTATTATTTTTCCAAGACTTTTTTTTTTGCCTCAATTTTACCAAAACTAAATCATTTAATATTGTTTGGAAAAAAACACGATGCTCCTCAAGATCAGAATTTCATATTGGTGACAAGGTACTACATTATCCACATCCATATGCTTTATACACTCAAACAAATTGACTAAATCACTAACTATTTGTGGGTGTGACACAATATACTAGAATTTTTATCATATTTCTTCTTCATGCATGCCAACTTTAGCAATTGGATTAATATTCATTTCTTTTTTTCTTTTCTTTTTCTCCAGTTTAGTGTTATGTGAATGTGACTAATTCAGTTTCTTTCCTTTCTTCAATTTGATTTAGTCACACAAAGTTGTAGTTTTCTTTTCTTTTATTCCCTTGCTTTCATAGCTTGAGCAATGAATGGTTCGACTGTAGTTCCTTTTCACAATCAAGGAATCTTATATTGTTAATTATGGAGTCATATTTTTTTGAGATAACTTTGTTGAAATCATTTGAAAAATAATAAGCAATTGTTTAAATATATCTGCAATTCGACCAGTATTTCAATGAAGTTAATTTATTTTAATACACTTTCATTTCCTCATTGGTGATACTTATGCATTGCATAGTGTTTTTAGGCACCGTTATTAGCCTGATAAATTGTTATGTTGTGGTGGTTTGTAAATTATAGTTTTAAGGAAAGATTGTGACATGAATGTTAATATTATGATGTTGATTTGAGTATGATTATGAGATATATATAACCTGTGTATATAGGTTAAGATTTTTCTTCGTTATTATTTTTAGTAAAAAAATTTCCCATTTTTTTGAAACAATAGTGAAGACTATATTAATTTCAATTTCTTTAATTAAAGTAAAGGAAGGAAAAATTATTTTAAATTGACGGTGTTTTTTAAGTTGCTTAGTGCCATTTGGAACAGATCTATTGTTGCTACAATTGAGTGGCGTGAGTATTTGTTTTATGTTCATTTTTCTTTTTGGATACTTTATGGAAAATGGTGATGAGTAATAAGTAACTTGATTACTGATTATATAAAGAAGTGAAACCAAATTGCGGAGTATTGCATTGAAAGAATTAATGACAGTCGAAATCAAATGTTGGGGTTGCATCGAGAAAGTTTTTAGGCTAGGTTATCAGTTAGGATTTTCATTTTCAACTCACATGATTATGATTATTGGTTTAATTTCAGTCTTTGTGAGTAAAGAAGAAAATCTTAATGTTTGAAAAAAAATGATAAATACTTGCCTAGCTAAAATATTGTCATGCTTAAAATAACTTAAATGGGAGATGCTACTTCATATAATATTGACAATAGATCATTGCTCAAACAGAATCGATTGTGATTGTTCATTCTATTGTGAATTGAGCCAATTTAAATTTAACGTTTATTAATTAATGGAATAAAATAAATTGAAAAGTAACGGTTCTTATTTTTTTTGCCGATTGAGTTTTTTTTATTAGGGTTAGTAATCTTTTGGGTCCAATTTTAAGGATCCTGAATGCCAACCCCCATAAATCTCCACTTCGAATATTACCCACAAGTACATATCTCTCTCTCTCTCTCTCTCTCTGCTCACAAATACTAAACAATTTGATAATTTTGTGTGCAGGGGCCAGAAAAATGGTGGTGAATATCACTTCGACAACGCTTCTCGACAAAACAATGAGGAAAATTCTACAGGCAAGTCAATTTGCAAGATACATAGTGAAAATAGTAGCTTCCAAGACCAAGAATCCCACTTATGATGATTCAAAAACTCCACACACAGTGTGTTATATAGTGTCTTTATGGCTGTATTTTTGCATCTCTATGTGTTTTGTATTTATATCAAAAGTAAATAATATATATGTTTATACATGGATAATATATATTGTATGTCTTTACAACGGTACACATAGAAATCATGCATGTTGTTAGTCTGGTCCTTCATCTCATTTATTAGAAAGTCGACTTTTTTTTTTTCTGGAACTTAGGTAGTGGATTTACCCAATCAAGAACCTGTTTGGATTACTTTTTACTTTATCAATTTGTTGTGATGTACACACATATAATTTAAACATTGCCTAAATTGTTGAATTTGTAGAAAATCCAAATGGCCTTATTACTTAATCATTCAAGTGTTAACTATTTGGTGTATTTTCTGAGCAATGCTAAATTTTGATTTTTAATATTGGCTTTGGTAGAATTCTTTGCACAAGGTTGCACACATTCAATTATCCATAGTCAAAGTTGGTGTCAAGTGGAGTGATGTGGTGGGGGTTGAGTGCACCCGCTTTTGTTGGAGGCATTTATCTTGGTTATAAGATTCCCAATTTTTTTTTTTTTTGATGATGCTAGCAACTAGCATAGAATGTGTTATTCCAGAGGATGGTATTTGTCATGTTGTTAATCTATGAAATGTTTTAGTTACCGAGGCTAATATCCAATGCCCATTATTGTAAGAGTTTCATTTTATTACCACTATAATCATTGTACTTCTATTTATTTTAATTATTCGTGCTTTAGATTACTAGAGCATAGCCTTCATTATTAATAATGCATTTGTGTTTAGGTCTTGTAGTTGAGTACTTAATGGTGGCTCTTTCATGATTGTGGTGTTCAAGACTTTGTTGGCCGCTAAACTATATATGTTCATGCATTTGTGATTTTTAGGTATTATTAATCTTACAACTCTATTGACAAGGTTGTGATTTCTGTATTTTATTTTTCTCTCTATACTTGGTGATAGATGAAAATTAGTTTCTTCTAATGGTATATATTTGTAGAGAATTGACTTTTGAGTATTTTTTTTTGGCACCAATGTAAGTAAAAATTAGGTTTATATAGTTTCAAACATATAAATTTTATGAGTTTTCAGTTCAAACTTTTGGGACTTTGATTATTAAATTTGTGTTTTCTTTAAGTCTAATTATATTACTTCTGTTTGGTTAATTAAAATTAGTTCATACACGGCTTCCAAATTAGTGTTTTAGTTTGAAATGGTATGCATCAAGTTGTTAATTAAAATGTGTAGGTAATGCTTTGTTGGGCATGCATGCATGCAGATATGTTGAGGGATGCAATTTAAGCATTTAGGGATTCAGTTGAGCTTAAACAGTCTGCGACCATTGTTTTTTTTTCTTTTGTGTTGCACAGCAACTTTAGTTACTAGTTATTACTAGATATAAGTTGAGCCTATTGTGTCCATGGTCAGTTTTTTTTTTTTTTTTTTAAGTTGTAAGGTGTCTTTAGATAATATAGTATTCTTCGAGTTTTAATTTAATTTTTCATTACCTCGTGCCCTCAAGCACNTGTATTTTTGCATCTCTATGTGTTTTGTATTTATATCAAAAGTAAATAATATATATGTTTATACATGGATAATATATATTGTATGTCTTTACAACGGTACACATAGAAATCATGCATGTTGTTAGTCTGGTCCTTCATCTCATTTATTAGAAAGTCGACTTTTTTTTTTTCTGGAACTTAGGTAGTGGATTTACCCAATCAAGAACCTGTTTGGATTACTTTTTACTTTATCAATTTGTTGTGATGTACACACATATAATTTAAACATTGCCTAAATTGTTGAATTTGTAGAAAATCCAAATGGCCTTATTACTTAATCATTCAAGTGTTAACTATTTGGTGTATTTTCTGAGCAATGCTAAATTTTGATTTTTAATATTGGCTTTGGTAGAATTCTTTGCACAAGGTTGCACACATTCAATTATCCATAGTCAAAGTTGGTGTCAAGTGGAGTGATGTGGTGGGGGTTGAGTGCACCCGCTTTTGTTGGAGGCATTTATCTTGGTTATAAGATTCCCAATTTTTTTTTTTGATGATGCTAGCAACTAGCATAGAATGTGTTATTCCAGAGGATGGTATTTGTCATGTTGTTAATCTATGAAATGTTTTAGTTACCGAGGCTAATATCCAATGCCCATTATTGTAAGAGTTTCATTTTATTACCACTATAATCATTGTACTTCTATTTATTTTAATTATTCGTGCTTTAGATTACTAGAGCATAGCCTTCATTATTAATAATGCATTTGTGTTTAGGTCTTGTAGTTGAGTACTTAATGGTGGCTCTTTCATGATTGTGGTGTTCAAGACTTTGTTGGCCGCTAAACTATATATGTTCATGCATTTGTGATTTTTAGGTATTATTAATCTTACAACTCTATTGACAAGGTTGTGATTTCTGTATTTTATTTTTCTCTCTATACTTGGTGATAGATGAAAATTAGTTTCTTCTAATGGTATATATTTGTAGAGAATTGACTTTTGAGTTTTTTTTTTGGCACCAATGTAAGTAAAAATTAGGTTTATATAGTTTCAAACATATAAATTTTATGAGTTTTCAGTTCAAACTTTTGGGACTTTGATTATTAAATTTGTGTTTTCTTTAAGTCTAATTATATTACTTCTGTTTGGTTAATTAAAATTAGTTCATACACGGCTTCCAAATTAGTGTTTTAGTTTGAAATGGTATGCATCATGTTGTTAATTAAAATGTGTAGGTAATGCTTTGTTGGGCATGCATGCAGATATGTTAAGGGATGCAATTTAAGCATTTAGGGATTCAGTTGAGCTTAAACAGTCTGCGACCATTGTTTTTTTTTCTTTTGTGTTGCACAGCAACTTTAGTTACTAGTTATTACTAGATATAAGTTGAGCCTATTGTGTCCATGGTCAGTTTTTTTTGTTCTTTTTTTTTTTTTAAAGTTGTAAGGTGTCTTTAGATAATATAGTATTTTTCGAGTTTTAATTTAATTTTTCATTACCTCGTGCCCTCAAGCATCAATAATTACTAATGCTTAATATATATTAGAACAAACAAAAAACAGCAAAATCAACAAGCATGTATCCAATGCATTCAATTTCCCTAATCTACTCAATTGATCAAATAATCTGCTCTTAATTGATTGCATAATTTTTGAAATAGAAACTTATATAATCTTAATTACATAATCTTAAGTAGCACTACAAGACAATTTTATGTCCAGAAGAAATATAAGGCTGCAGTACCAAAAATCAAAGATTCAACTTATCAAAATAAAAAATCAAATATAGCATTATCAATGAATAAAATTTAAAGCAGTATTAGGGATTTAGTGTATTACAATATGATAAATATATCAAATTGTCAACCAAGTCTACTCTAAATAGCGGAGAGAGAGAGATATTGTTGTGTGCTGCTATGTCTCACTTGAGGGGATGGCAATCGCAGAGAATAGGGGTGAAGCAAATCATCGGTGGAGGTTTTAATGATGAGTCCATCCAACCTTCGACTTCTAATGTTTGAGATTTCGAGTTCCACTTCAATTGAGTTGTAGCACACTGAGAGAGAGAGAGAGAGGAGTGAGGAGTCAGGCAAGTCGTTGTCGTCGCAAGACGCAAAGCAGTGGGATCTGGCATGGGCAAATGCCCACGAAGGCCAAAACTCCCATTTTATACATTTTAATTGATCCGACCAGTTTGGTCATAACCATTCGGGTTGAATGATTTACTAGTGAACCGCCCGGTTCATCGAGTTTCTTCTGGTTTGGATGTTCAAACGATCTACTAGAGGAACCGGCCTTGTTTAGGCTCCGATTCACCAGATCAACCCGTTGGGCCAGATCAATTTTTAAAACACTGAATAAATGAGTTCTTCATATAATACTTGTTTCTAATTTCACTAATTTTTCTATCCATGAATGCAAAAATAAGTTATATACCCCTATAAAAAATTATTAGTTATACTGTATAAGAAGAGGAAGAAGAAAAAAAAATAGATATATAAAGCTAACTTTGACAGGGTTAGCATATACTTTACTATTATCGATTTTTAATATTTTAGGATCAATTTAAAACTCGCCAAAAGATTGTAACTAACTTCAAAATGGTATAAGTTGACCATAAAAATTATATTTTTTAAGAATCAATCCTCTCTTTTTATTTTTTTTCTAAATTACAACTTATCTCCAAATAATTTTATACTTTGAACCAAAAGATAATAAACTACAACGTCGAACCTCTTTCCATACCAAGTCCAAACCTAGTTACAGATGTACGCCGTGCAAGAATAAAAAGTCGTGGAAAAAATCCTTATTGCTACAATGTTAAACAACACAAAACCCAAAGTTGTACGGACAATAGATTTATTAGATCTACACATTAGTATAATATAACTCCTTTAAACATGAGATTTGCACATGCAAATGAAAGCATTTGCATGTAACAAACTTTCTATGATTGTCAAATTTTATTAGTCTTCATATATCATAGTTTACGTCAGTCCCAAAACCTAGGATNAAATTAGGTTTATATAGTTTCAAACATATAAATTTTATGAGTTTTCAGTTCAAACTTATGGGACTTTGATTATTAAATTTGTGTTTTCTTTAAGTCTAATTTTATTACTTCTGTTTGGTTAATTAAAATTAGTTCATACACGGCTTCCAAATTAGTGTTTTAGTTTGAAATGGTATGCATCATGTTGTTAATTAAAATGTGTAGGTAATGCTTTGTTGGGCATGCATGCAGATATGTTANTTTGGCCACTAAAAAAATATCTTGCTTTGGTTAAATATATCTGATTTCGTGCTTTTTAAAGATATCATTTACTGAGATAGGACAGGTCAGGAGCAAGTGTCTTAGATATGTAATATCAAATACTCTTTCTCAAGTATGTATGAGATATTCGTTATGTGCTTTCATTTTCGAGTAGACCATATTATTTTATGAGTAATAAGTTATTGTCACACCCCATTCCAAGAGACTTATTTGGTATCTAAAAAATGGAAGTATAACTTGACACATGGTAATACATGCTCCTGTAATACAAGGAATCATTTAAAACCAATAATACCAACCAATAAATCTCATAAAAGAGATAAATTATACAACTCTATGACAGAGTACACAACTTTGTAATTCAATACAACACAAAGCATTCGGGAATTTATCCCTTACATCAACAAGGAGTTGGACACTTCTGTACAATATGTATGCAAACCAGTTTTCTTAACCTCTCATCTCGACTCTGCTAGTGTAGGAGTGGACCCATCTATAAACTTCAGCTTCCTGAAAATAAATTTTTTCTTGAGTGTACTGCTCATCATAATAAATGAAAATATTGAAATATGGATCAAATATTGTTTCACCAAAATATGTTCACAATCTGATGAGAACGACAAAATCAAAGTGTTTTCAACTCACTTTGAAATCTCATAATCACTACCAAAATATCAACATAATAAATAGTCCACATGTGCTATGAGTCAACAACAACATTTAAGCAATGTCAAGCTATCTACAACATTTAAGCAATGTCAAGTTGTCTCACGACAACTGCGCAATGTCCAAATCAACATGTAAGTCATGTCAAGCTATTAACAACTCTAGCATAATGGATACTACTCAAATCACAAGTTTTTTAATAAATCAACAAAACATATTTGATCCATTATTTGCTTAACTAAACATAAAATCAAGTTATCAAAACTTAATTTCACATAGAAAAATAACTTATATTAGTCATATACCTTTATTTTCAATTATTATTAAACAGCACATTTCACCTGTTACAACCAACCAACACACAACTTTGTTTTATACTCAATCCCTAGGTGGAACTAATGCAGTAGCCTCCAACTCTAATAATTTGCATATGCACAAATGCAAATAAGTATCGGCTCAAAAATAACTTAATTTATGCAAATAAATGCATATGAATATGCTTCATGATGTTTCGTATTTACCACAACTTAACTTCAGTACTTAAGTCCTGAGACCAACTGGTCACTCAAATGTTTACGAATTCAATGAGTATCCTCTACAACCTCAAACTAGAATGTAAACCCCTTTTTGCCACTCAATCTATGTGCATTTACAATTAGTTTAAAAGGATTCCGATATCTCATTTTATATAGTCAAATCTATCATTTTAAACCACTATGCGTTACCGAACTCAAAACCCTAATTCGGATTCGTGATTTCTTGCCCAAATTCTAAAACCTAATCATAAGTTTTAAAATATGATAAAAATTAATAAATAATGTAAGACATGATTTCAAAATGAATTTGAGAAGCTTCGATTGATCCGAAATTGAAAAACCCTACCCCGAGCTGCTTTTTGATCCGAAACGACAAAAAATAAAATGATGTTATTTTTCAATGAAATTTGATACACATATTCCATTAACCTACCTAAGAATTAATATAAAATTTATTTTCCAAAAATCACCTAAAAACAGGGTCAAATTGGCCTCAGAGGGAAAAATAGTCATTTTAATCTTCATTCTGATTCGGTCGTCGGATCGACTTGAAATTTTACTGGGATTTCCACATGGACGTTACGAAAATTTTGGCACATACCAAAGGTTGATCGGACACCAAAGGCATTCTCATGCACCATCGGGGTGTCCAGGGGTCTATTGTCCAACTTCATTATCTTCATCTAGCTTTTGACCAAGTCTGATTTTTCATGTTTTTAGTCAACTTTGAGCATCTTTTTCTCCCTTATTTCTTCACATTTTTACATGATTCAAAATCCTAAATTATACCTGTCCACACCTATTGTGACATACAAGTGTTAGATTGTATCAAAACTCCTTCCAGTTTTCCAGAAAGTAAGTCAAAGTAGGCTCGAGAGTCGTAAAAACAGGCAGACTCTAACCTGTTTTTCAACCAACGAACCAACTTTGGACGCCCATTACTCCCTCTTTTTCTCAAAATGTTTTAGTGATTCAAGAGCCTAAATTGCTCTCCTACAAACCTTGTTTTAAATCATATAAACCAAACCCCTCAAACTCCACAAATTTGTGGTCAACATTAGCTCAAAAATTGATTTTCAAGACAAGGCCAAACTTGCAACTGATCATTTGACCCCATCCAAACAACTTTTAAATCCAATTCCGAGGCCGGAAATGGATTCCTCGAGTCCAAATTAGCTAGGAACAAGACCCCTTTCAAAGGTTAAACAATAATTCAAAAAGATCAAATTTCAAGTTAAACTCAAACCCTTGTTTCTTATCCCATTACCACAGACCACGACCGACCTTCTCACCACCACCAAACACTTCCAAATCCATCCAAGAATACAACCCAAGTGATTAATTAGAAAGAAAAACAAACTAGGTGCATAACCCGTTTGAAAAACCGAAACCCATATACACTTTCAAACTCAAAATTTAAGCTTTTCAGTGAATTCCTCTCATCAAAAGGAAGAGTTTGATATTGATCTCGACCCTCGAATCAAGCCCTAGCTCAAATCCAAAAATTTCACTTTCCTTCTCTGTCTTCTCTATTTCCCTCTCTTCTCTCTCTATTTCTCTCTCTACAATGATTTTCCCTTATCCAAAGTTGTGGCTGAAGACATTCAGCTCCTTCTCAAGGTTTTCTAGAGTGTTGAAGAAGGACATGGAGCCTCCTCCTACAACCAAGTTGTAAAATCCGAGAAAAAAAATTATTATTAAAAATCCTAACTACAGGGGTAAAATAGTAATTAATTATTAAAGCATAGGTCAAAAATGTGAATTTTTATAAAATTTAGATGACATAACGAATCTTACCATTAGATTTATCTCGTGAAATCTAGCTACCGAGTAAATTGTTATAAAATTCTGAGACAGATCACGTGTTACAAAGCGATCGGGTATCGCACGACTAAAATAATTGTGATTAGAATTTATTCGCGGGACCCGAAAAATAATTTAAAATTAGTTCAATAAAAATATATGAAACTTAACATGAGACGAAATTTAATTAATTTAGAATAAAATTGGACATGTTAAAAAGAATGTGTAGCGCAATGTGTGTCACACATTTAAAATATATATAAAGTGGAAGACAATGCCTTCCACTTGTTTTGTCTTCTCCAGTGTGCTGCCGAGTGAAAGAGAGAAAAGTGAATTTTTTTTCTCCTTCCTTCCTTATCAGATTTACGAAGATTGAACCGTTTAATCGCTTCAGACCAAGAATTAAAGTTGTTCTACGCAACGAGAGCTACGCAACCACACCAACGATCGCATTTTTCTCCAAAAAAATATCAGTTACGAGAATCTAAACCTAAGACTTGAAAAGTTAAATTTAAGCTTTGCTTAGAGTCTACTATGTGGGCTCATGCTACGAGAGGTAGGGTTTTCCCTATTTATATGTAATTTCAACCTAAAATATGACATATGAAATGGGTAAGCTAAGGATGTATATCACATGTTAGGTCTTGACTAGTGTAACTAGTGGGTCAAATATAGGATTTATAATTAACCTTATAATTAGTAAAATCCTATTATAATTAACTCGGTGCAAGTTAATGCCAATGGTATAAAACATGTTAATTGTACATTAGCATGACTTGATGTTTTAATGACATATCAAGTTTAATAAAATTATTAGCTTGTAGTGTGATTATGAAATAATAAGTATGTTAAATGATTATTTAGCATATGACTTGTGCTTATGTTTATAGAATTAATAAACATGTTGCCATGTTGGAAGTAATAGACATGCTAGTTGTGTAAATTGATGTGCTTTCTAGGTGATTGTTTAAATACCTAAGTGAATACAAGTATGTTAGTTGAGTTGATTATCTTACATAACATATTTGGGATTGTGTTGAAAATATCATTATATTGCATTCATTATGTAATGTACATTGTAAATGGTATGAAAGGCAATTGCACATTGTATTGCATTATGCATGGGTTGCACTACATTCATGGGCATTGACATGGGTGGGAGTGTGTGCATGGTATGAAATCAATCACCACATAGGTGGTTGATCGTGGGCTCGGGAAAGTCACACCAAGATCCGGTTGAGTCGCACGAGAAATTAAATGGATAAACATATCGGGATATAGCAAGAAGGGATAGATTCTCCCTCGGGTGCAAGACCCGCTTACTTGGTTTATACACTTTTCGGCGGTGCAATTCCAAAAAAGTGTAACAGCGTAAACGAAGCCGCTTGTGGGATGTCCTGAAAATCCGTTGATGGTGCGGTGTCCCATTGGTGTAATACCATAAACCATCTCCCCACAAAGACACAAGAAAATAAATTAATTAATCATTGAGTGTACATAACACCAATTACCAGGGCTTGGAATATCCTGATACATACACATGTGTAATACCCCACATGCGTTTAAAATAAAAAAAAAAAATAAAAGACATAGGTGTTCAGTAATTATTTCATTTGAAATGATAAAATAGTATAACTCAAGGAAAGAGTAGTTAAAAGATTAGTTTCGGTATGAAAATGTACAAAATAAATCATAAAAGAACTTGAACTAATTAGGTCGATGTAGAAAAGTATGTAGGATAAGTTAGGATTAAAGTTGGAAGGATTGGAAGTGAAAAGGGGCGCCCAAATGGGCGCTGGGGCGCTGCTCCGGGTACATTGCCTACTCCGGACCAGTTGTCGTAGAATCGTCATAACTCTTGCTACAATGGTCCGATTGAGCTGAAATTTTGACACAAT
>CAUOFW020009569.1:82635-104260 GCA_963454935.2 Ilex paraguariensis | reverse complement strand
GGGGAGAGAGAGCTATTGTTGTGTGCTACTATGTCTCACTTGAGGTGATGGCAATCGCAGAGAATAGGGGTGAAGCAAATCGTCGGTGGAGGTTTTAGTGACGAGTCCATCCAACCTTCGACTTCTAATGTTCAAGATTTTGAGTTTCGCTTCAATTGAATTGCAGCGCACTAAGAGAGAGAGAGAGAGAGAGAGAGAGAGACAGAGAAGTGAGGAATCGGGCAAGTCATCGTCGTCGCAAGAGACAAAGCAGTGGGATCTGGGATGGACAAATGCCCAAAAGGGCCAAAACTCCAATTTTATACATTTTAATTGATCTGACCAGTTTGGTCAAAACCAATCGGGTTGAATGATTTACTAGTGAGCTGCCCGGTTCATCGAGTTTCTTTTGGTTTGAATGTTCAAACAATCTATTAGAGGAACTGGTCTGTTTAGGCTCCAATTCACCTGATCAACCCGTTGGGCCAAGTCAATTTTTAAAACACTGAACAAATGAGTTCCTCATATTATACTTATTTCTAATTTCACTAATTTTTCTATCCATGAATTCCAAAATAAGTTATATACCCTGTAAAAAATTATTAGTTATACTGTACAAGAAGGGGAAGTAGAAAAAACAATAGATATATAAAGCTAATTATGGGTTTTTCCGTGTTTACACTGTCATTCCTGTCTACTGTGGACTCTAATGCAAAATCTTGACGGGGTTAGCATATACTTTGCTATTATCAATTTTTAATATTTTAGGATCAATTTAAAATTCGCCAAAAGATTGTAACTAACTTCAAAACGGTATAAGTTGACCCTAAAAATTATATTTTTTAAGAATAAATCCTCTCTTTTTATTTTTTTTCTAAATTACAACTTATCTCCAAATAATTTTATACTTTGAACCAAAAGATAATAAACTACAACGTCGAACCTCTTTCCATACCAAGTCCAATCCTAGTTGCGGATGTACGCCGTGCAACAAGAAAAGTTGTGGGTCTCATTGAGAGCCTAATGCTATTGCAGAGGAGTGAAGCTCGTGATATCAGCCAGCCCATTTCATCTCAACAGGTCTCATCTAGGGTCCAAGCCCACGAATGAATACCAGCCCAAGAGAGAAACAGCAGAAAGAATATGATATGAAAATTTGCTTTTAGAATTGCTACGAACGGTAGAACAACCAACACAAAATCATTTGGAAATGAGTGGAGAGACTCTTTTACAATATAAACCACTCTTGAGTGACCTTAGCCATTTTATGTAGAATACAAACTCTCTGTACACATTTGCTTATGTGTGATTCATGCTTCCAAGTCAGGCGAACAAAAAAACAAACCAGCATGAATAATGGGTAATGATAATAGCAAAAGAATATTTATATTAGCAAAACCCTTATGAAAATTTTGTTAAAAGCTATCCTTCTAAGAACTAGAATCTATTCAACTTCTTGATTTTTTCTCCTCATGCTATATCATTCAAAATATTGCTATAGTTTAATGGATATCAATCCTCCTTCTGAAGATAATAGCCTAACATAAATTAAAGAGTTATTAGGGGATAAAATAAAATAAATTTTTTTCTAAATGTGTAACGGATGGTAATGATTAGAGAAATATGACACTAATCACATAATCAATTGGGCAATGTAAAAATAATAATAATAATAATTAAATAATATTATTTCATATTATTTAATAATATTATTTCATATTGCTTTTGTGGCCAACTATGTATTAAATAATATTTACCTCTTACTCACCCCTACATAATATTTTCGTATTAAATTTTGTTGTACTAAATGATGCTCATATTAGGATGATGATTTATTTTTACTCATCCCTACATTTATTCTTTTCACCTTTTCTTTTGTCTATCAATGCATTACTTGGATTTGTGTACTTGCACACCATGATCCATGTTGCATTTTGTGTTCTTTGATAAATTAGTGGATGTTTTGGTTTAAGGAATTTTTGGACTTTATATTTTGTTGTATGATATATTATAAAGTGTATTGGAAAAGATATGGAGATTGCTCGAGGGTTTGCATTGGTCAGGCTGATCAGGGAGGGTTTTATGTATCAATGGTGATCTGGTATTATCAATGGAGGTTGTTTTAAGAGCTAGGAGCTGAACTGAGAAGTCTAGAAGATGCAGAAATTTAATCAAAATTGGTTTTGGTCCTCTTGAATGATTAAAGCCAATTTACTTTTTTTGCAGATTTAGGAGTTGTGTTGTGAGCTGGGATGGTGTGCAATGTCTTAGTTTGTACAGTATGGTACAGTCTGTTGCAGTTCAAGTTGCTTGGTGTTATGCAATTCCAGTTCAAGCATGTGTATAGGGAATCCAATGCAGTTGCTGACTATCTGACTTCCTTTGTTGTACATACTGGTAGTTGTCATGAGTTTTCTGAAGGGGACTGCTTGCCTGCTGTTGGGAGGTTGTTATTACAGAGGGATAAAAGCAGGTTGCCTACTGCTAGATTAAAGAAGATTGTTCTGTTTGATAGAAGGAGTGGTGCTGGTTGATGGTGGTGTGTTTCTGAGAGGGTTAGGGTGTAGGGAAATGAATGTTCTGGACTGTACTGTTTTCTGTTTCTCTTTTGTATTGGACTAAGTTGGTTCTTGCAGTTCTGCCCTCATATGTTACTAATGAGGGAGCTGGAGTATGCAAATTGGACTGCATTGGTCTGGGTTTTTGTTACTTGTTGGTGGATTGCTTTGTTTTAGTTGCTGTCTGCTTTTCTGACAGAGTGCTACTGTGAGTGGAGCTGTGAGCAAAGGAGCAGGAGCTGAATTTAGGGGTGCAGTTTACAGGCAGTCTGTGTTTATACCTTAATANATATATATATATATATATATATAATACTCTACTGTTACTACCCGGGATAGTGACGTCACTTATTACTATTAGGATGATAACAGTTACTCCAACGACTATCCCACAAGAAGAACAAATATAAAAAAATGAAAAAAAAAATTAAGATAAAATTTTGATAATATGACAACGTGGTTGTCACTTTGACACACCTACGATGAAATTATGTATGTCTACATATAAGAGGAGGAGAGAGAGATCGAGAAAGAGAGTATCCTAATTTGGAGAGAAAAATGAGCTCACATGATCATTATCGATGAATTCAACAAATATTGCCAACATAAGCTGCACAAAGAACATCACTACCATGAATCCTTCAGATTTATAACAATTATGGATATTTTTTTAAGGCAACGATCGACACAATCTCTCAACAATACATTGTGGAAAAAACAAATAAAATAAAGAAAATAGAAAGAAGTGAGAGAATAGATAAATAGTTGAATAAAAAAGATAACATAAAGAGAGACAAATTTTTAAATAAAGGATAAGAGATATAGGAAGAGATGGGAGAGATAAAGACCGATATAGAATATAAAAGATAGGAGAATCTAAATAAATGATATATTTGTGTTAAGCAAAAGTTCAATCCTTGAACTTAGAGATAAGTTAACATACTGAAAGTGAGTGAAGTGATCCATCTAAATGAGTCACTCACTCTAACTGATAATAAGTTTCGTATTGAGATATCTAACTCAATAATTGATCAACTTTTCTATCCAAGCGGGTATTTAAAAACGTACTCGTACCACTCTCCCCCACAGCCCACAAAGCGTGGGGGGAATGCTAGAGGTAGAGATTGAATACCCCAATCAATCTATCATGTTATATCTTTACTCTTATTTTGTTAACTATCTTTTAAGTGAGTGAAGTGACCCATTTAGATGGGACACTCACTCTAACAAGAAAGGAGTTTCATCCAACCATTCCTGATGTTAGAAAGGAATGGAATAAGGGATGCCCTTCTAGTAAGACGGTCATCTCGCCATTCCTGACTTTAAGAAGGAATAAAGTAAGGGATACCCTTATAAAAAGTCTCCCATAAATGATATATTTGATAACAACGTTAGAGTTAAAGTTAGAGAGAGAAATTAAAGGTATAGTGTATAGATATGAGGGAGAAATTAAAAAGACGAAAGAGAAAGGAGAGAGAAATGGTGGAATGAAAGATAGAGAAAAGATAAATTAAAGAAGATAGAGGAGAGAGAAATAGTTAGACGAATAACTTAAAGGAGGTAAGAGGAGTCTTGAAAATATATGTATGATAAGGTCAAAATAAGAAATAAAAAAAAAAAGTAAAGGGATTATTGGACCTACTTATAAAAAAGTATACAACATGTGCTCTTAATAACTCCAAAAAGTTGCGCCTAGATCTATTGACAAAAGCATAGTTTTAAAACGCGGCTCCAACATCAACCCGGGAAGGGGATCGAGCCAATAGATCACTAGTTCAACAGTTAGGTCATTGGTCGGACTGATTATATAATAAAAAAATAAAAAATAAATATAAATAACAATAAATAGGCTAAAAACGATAATAATAAATATAAATAACAATAAATGGGCTAAAAACCACAATAATTGTGAAAATAACATGCCTAGCGTGTATTAGAACAAACAGAAAAAACCCCAAAATCAGCAAGCATGTATCCAATGCATTTAATTCCCTTAATCTACTCTATTGATCAAACAATATGCTCTTAATTGACTGCATAATTTTTGAAATACAAACTTATATAATAAGAAGAGGAAGAAGACAAGAAACATAGATATATAAAGTAAATTATGGGCTTTTCCGTGTTACACTGTCATACCCGTCAACCGTTGGACTTTAATTCAATGTTAGCATATACTATGCTATTATCGATTTTTAATATTTTAGAATCAATTTAAAACTCGCCAAAATGCTATTGCAGAGGAAGCCTCTAATTGAGGGCCCAATGCAATTGCAGAGGAGTGAAGCTGGTGGTATCAGCCAGCCCATTTCATCTCAACAGGTCTCACCTAGGATCCAAGCCCACGAATGAATATCAGCACCATTGTTTTTCTATCCAATATGTTGGGTCCACCGGGCTGGCCTTCTATGAAATGAAATGAAATTCTAATTGTACCAAACTGGACCCAATACCTGGAACCATACTCCAAACAAAAACACTCGGGCCATTTTTTTTTCTTTGGGTCTAATCCACTGTCATGTTCTGGGAGGTACAGCACATTCGGATTACTTGGAACTAGTTGGATTTTCGTTTCAGCGGATTTTTTAACTCGTCCATCAACTTGTATAAGACCGAACTTGAGCTTGGGTTCGTCTCAATATCTCTCCGAATCAGTGCAAGTGAACATTATTAATTAAATTTATCAAACTAATATTGACTAATAACAGAAACAAATAAGAACTGATACCATCATAACTCGTCTGACTCGATTAAAACCTCTACTACTGTGTCCTCTCTTGAATTGCTATTGTGTATTGATAAAAGCTAAAATTACCCGCGTCAAGCTCATAATCAGATATTTTCCTTATTGCTACAATGTTAAACAACACAAAACCCAAAGGTGTACGGACAATAGATTTATTAGATCTACACATTAGTATAATATAACTCCTTTAAACATGAGATTTGCACATGCAGGTGAATGCTTTTGAATGTAACAAACTTTATATGATTGTGTAATTTTATTAGTCTTCATATATCATAGTTTAAGTCAGTACCAAAACCTTGGATACTCGTTTTCTAATACTGTCATTTTGGAATTGGAAGTAACATTTATAAGTCCCCAATGAAACAAATTTTTGGCCACTAAAAAATTTCTTGCTCTGACTCTGCTTTTTTGATGATATCATTGTTTAAGATAGGACAGGTCAAGGGCAAGTGTCTTCGATATGTAATATCAAATACTCTTTCTCAAGTAGGTATGAGATATTCGTTATGCGCTTTCTTTCAGAGGAAATTATATTATTTTATATTTCTATTATTTCCGCCTTCCCGACTAAGTGAATCAATCTATTCTTCTTTCCAAGCAAGCAGCAATGAGTGTTTTACTCGCTAAAAATTTAAATGAGCCTAACTTATATTATATAATATTTGGATCCACGTATGCACAGCTCTCTATTTATATTTCCTTTTAGAGTAGTTAATACCCTCATAATAAAAAAAAATTGTCATTTAGAAAGAGTGGGTAAGTTTGAGATCTGGGTTGTGAGCATCAAGATTGATTAAGCACCAAACAATGGGAGGTTCATGCTTGTTCATAACCATGTGACATTAATGGGAGGATATGTAGGAGGAAAGAGTGGCACGTGACAAAGGGGATGGACAAACATGCAACCCATGTGGATGGGTTGGGTCCACGGCCCACCACTTCAAAAGGGAATCTAGGTCAAAATGGTCTTTTGGAAATGTCCACATCCACCTTTAAGAACAAAGCCCACGTCTCATTAAATGACTGAATAGACCCATGATGCCATTGCATTTCTGTGTAACTGTACACTTTGGACACATGCTGACTCATAATGACATTGGAAGCTATACCAAAAGAACAATCATATAATTTTCTATTTCCTTCTTTATTTCACAAGGATGCTTCAACAATGTGTTTTTTAATCTATACCTAAATACATATATAATCAGTGCAAGTCATGTATATTCATAAAACCTGTGTTTAAAATGGCTAAAAGATCTCGAATTTAGAGTATACGGATTTGAATTGCGTATTTTAGTCGACCGTTAAAACCAATTTTACAAATTTATAATATTTCAACAAAATTGATGAAAAATTAATCCCTCGACACATAGATTTGATTAGACTATGCTATGATACCAAGGGAATCATCACAATTCAACACACTATCTTATCTAGTAGATTAAGAAACAAAAAATGGAGAGATGTAAAAAAGAAAAAGAAATCCAACACACATCACATGTAGGGGAAATATTGCTACCTCCCCACGTATAATACAATATATGGAGAGGTTTGGTGAGTCTCGAGTGAACTCAGTTAACCGGTAGCGGGTGAACTCAATGACCTGGAGGAGTTGCAGGCAGATGTGTTGGTGTTGGAGGTTTGCATTGGTAGCACTTGGCAAAGAGGCCAAATGTGTCAACTTGTTTCACAAAGTTGGTCACGCTAGCCCATCCTCCGAACCCGAAACCAACCACAAAAACCCAACACACCACGAATATGTTTAATGCATACATGGCGATCCAGCTGGGCATGAAGAGAGGCGGCTTCTCTGCTGCATTCTGCAATTGTACAAAAATTTAAACAATGTTAGTAGAAAAATAAAAGAAAAAGTAGTTCAATACAAGAAACTCCTGACACTACTCATAGTTTGGTAAGAAGTGGTAAGGATGGGACTGAGTTGAGAACTGAGTCAACAAGATCTCTTTGTGTAATAAAATTTAATGGGAAATAGGGCGGAGTCAACAAGAAGACAGCTCATCAGACATAATACACCACTGATACTGTAGAATATAACTAAATGAAAAGGACCAGCCACCTATCTCCTCTCATCCTAGCATATTTTCAAATCCAAGCCTTTACTAATGTCATTGTACCGTTGTACACCCCCCTCCCCCCACCCTTCAAAAAAACCAAAAAAAAAACCAACTAGCAGATGTAGCAACTCCACCACCAACACTAAGCATGGGAAACTCCATCAAAACCGGGTTACCCACTTAATGCTGATGACCAGAATACCCCTCATATATTAAAAAAATTAAAAGTTTGCCCTTATTCAACGTGGTAAGTGAAATAACGTATACATGGTCATTATTCGAAATTAAATTGAAGGTCATGTCAAAAGATGGAGATTTGTAAAAAAAAATTTTGGGGTCAATAGTCAGGGGTGTCCAATTCAGCTTATGCGCACCTCAATCAATCCCCTTTTTCGGTCTAGTCAAAAATAGGTCATCCGGAACAAGGGTATTCATAAGAGATAAAATCTCTCATGGTCTGATCGTAAGATGTTACCAAAATTCGAACTCAAAACAATTAAATTTACAGTTCGTCCATGAACTACCTTGAGGTTGAGATTTGCAATTGCTTGCGTGAAAATAACTTTACATAATAATTTTAGATACCATGGTCTAATCCATGTAGTATAATGTAGAGAGAGAGAGATACCTGTCGGGCAGAGGCTTTTCTGTAGGTAAGCATATGAGCTAGAGCTGGGATGATGTAGACGGTGAAGCTGACCAAAAGAGCCCCAACAGCAGAGTTAATGGGCCCAAAGAATGGGAAGATTATAGCCAAGAACCATATTGGTATCACCACTGGCAGTCTGGCCAATGCCCTTAAGCATATACTCTTTGTGTCATGCATGCCTATCACCTTCTCCCACACAAAGTACAATGGTGTACATGCGAACCCAAATGTTATAAACTGTAAATAATAATCACCATAACCACACAATCTAAGGTTAGTAATTTGTAAAAAACAAAAAAAAAAAAAAAACATTTGTTTAACAGGAGCAAATAATGTTACTTTATGCCAAATGATTCATTCTAATAGACCTGGTGAATGAGCATGAGGATAACGGCAGCATCGCGCCAGCCGTTCCTAGGCAGGAGGGAGAAGGCGTTGGAGTGGTTGAGAAGCTGGTCGCCGAACGCCCAGTAGACAGCAGACGCCGATGGAAGTGTTAGTGTGAAAACATAGAGAGTTGCAAATAGATATATGTACTTGAACTTTTGAGGTTTCCACATCGCGTGCATAATTTCCCTTCAAAACATTAACCATTAATTATCAGACTTGGGAACCAAAGTAGCATTATTAATCCGAAGGCAACTAAATAGAACAGTTCTATTTGCCTTCGGATTTTAAGGAAACCGAAAAAAAAACCCGATTTTAATAGACATCAACATGTCTAGTCTATTCTAAAAAAAGGTAAATACCAATAATACCCAATAAAGGATGGTATTTTTTTTTCATCATGTTCACACATTGTAATGTTTCTGGGAATGACAGATGAAAATATGACAGCCACACAATCCTAGAGGGGAAAAAAATGAAGAATAGATCAACATTAGAGTAAACTAGGAAAACAAGAGACAGATAGTAAACCCATTTTTATGAAGGCCTACTTCACTACTCTGTGTTAAAGAGGAATAGAGGATTTTGGGATTTTTTTTTTTTTTGGGGGGGGGGGGGGGGGCGATTACTGTTTTTTTGCCCTAGCAAACAAAAAAAAAGTAGTTTCCATGATTCTGTCTGTGGTCTCAACACCCAAGGCCACCGGCAAAAGCTGCAAACAGAAACGGTGTAGAGAGAAGAAGACAAAACTATGAGTGGGCTGTTTTTTTTTTTTTGGCTACGGTGTGTCTAAATTTGTACCAATTATTCAATTGAATTCAAAAGATTGGATACTGTAGTTTGAATTGGTCTAGAACATGTTCCAAAAAAGACAAGGATGATTAGTCCTACCTATGAAAGATGATTAAACCTAAAACTTCTAAATTATCAAAAAAAACAGACTCAAGTACGGTTCTATGTGTGGACATTTGTTCATTAGAAAACAGGAAAAACAAAAAAAAAAAGGCTTACACTGTAACAGCATGTCCACCAAAGGTGTACAGAATATTGGTGGCGCCGGTGAAATACAGTACTGCCTTTGTAGGAGCCGAGTGTTCCACCCCCTCAACCTACAATACAATTACAACCAACACACACTAGCTTTAATTCCCATATTTATATAGCACTTTAAAGTTCAGAGTAAGGTTTCCATTTACAGAAATTTTGAAACAAATTTGCTTACCTGGCCATGAACCAGAGCTGCTACGGTCATGTACCAGGCTGTGTACGTTGTCATTCCAAGGCCTAGAAAAGACCAAATCCGGTAGTTGTGGAAGGAGGGTATGAACACAGTAGTTGCACAGCAAGCTCCAAATATATATGTCCATGTCCTCTTATCCAGCCGATCATTAATGTAGTATATATTACTGTCATCAACAAGCAACAAAACAATCAAAATTAAGTAAAACCCATTTGATATTAACCCACACTAAATCTGAAAAATCAAGCAAGTTTTATTACCTTGCACAAGCTATTAGTTGTATCACAGATCCGAAGAGAAGGAAAGTACAGTTGAAAGCTAGACCCACCGCTTTCCAGTAAGGACCCAATAGCCCATCAAGCACTTCAAACCACTGCAGTTCAAGAACAATCCAAATGGGTTTGTTTAGAACCATTCATTAAGGTTTTGAGGCTAGTGAATCAGTGGTGGTGATAGAGAGAAAAAAAAAACAACCTGGATAACATGGTTCTTGAAGTTAACATTCTCCTTCTCTTTTCTGCTTCTGTACTCAATATAGAGAACACTTATAAGGTAAGCAGTCCAGCTTCCAAGAAAACCATAGAATACTTGGAGCAATATGCCTGATAACATTCCCAGCTGAGAGAAAGAGTATGGCAGTGTCAAAAGCACTTGGGCTACCTGCAATGAATTACATGACCAAAACTTATCTATATGTGCTTCAAAATATGTGAAAAATGAGAGGTTTTTGTGTGTATATACATACTTGATTTGAAGCACAGCTAAACCAAGCGTCCCAAACAGAGCCTCCATGCCAGAGGAGGCTCTTGACACTGAACACTGACTGTTCTTCTTCCTTCTCTTCCTCCTTCCCTTCATGTTCAGTCTCATTGAAGTTCGAGACAATAGCTTCCTCTGCTTGCTTCTGAGGCAACATTGTCTTCGATTTTCTATAAAGAGCGACGTCTAAATTCTGGCAAATCTGAAATCCAAAAAAGAACACTCAATGAGACAAAAGAAAATTTACAATAAACCATGTCCTACACTTCCCCAGAAAACGAAAGCCAATAAGTCCCCAGATCCAATACAAACAAACCAAAACAAACAGAACCCATAATACAAAAAAACACCCATTTTCTTTACTTTCTAATACCTTCTTTGAGGCGTCTTTTTCTTCAACCCAGATCTCAGAAAACACTCCTTTGACTCTCTGCTAAGCGTTTGATTTAAGACCTTTTGTCTCCAGAAACAAAGTGAGTACAAGAAAATGGTATGTATACTTAAAGGACTAAAACGACTTTGAGTTTCACAATTGAAGCAGAGTTTAAGAATTGTTCATTCCAAGATTGGACACGGCTAAAGAAAGAAAAACAGAGAAAGATGCAGAGACTTTAATGCTCTCCAGATATAATGGGCAAAAAGCAGCAGCTAGAAAATCTCTGAAACAACAACTAGCTGCTTAAATGCGCTTGATCTTCCCCAATTTTCTGCAGAGGAAAGGCGCAGAGCCGAAAACAAAGGCGGCGAGGGACCTAAAAAGCAGCAAAGCACAGAGAGAGTTTTCTATGGATTAATATTCAGAGCAATGACTCCTACAGAGTAAAGAAGAAAGGAAGCCTTTCTGCTACTATTCAACTACACACATATATAAACAACTACTGTATTATATATATGTGAACTTTAGCTTTGTTTGGGTTTGAAAATTCTTCTCTCTCTCTCTCTCTGTACTTCTTTATTTAAGATGAAACCCAATTCACTGTATTCCACTTTTGATTCGATTCTTGGGTCATCGTTTGGTAGAGAGAGAATCGAGAGATTTGAGAGACAGAGACTTGGTTCTCATCAGTAAGAACACAAAGCAGCATTCTTTATAGGCCAGCAGTAACGCTCCTTAACGGCTCGATCATAACATATAGAATGGAATTTCATTTCATGATTGAAATTAATTATTTTGCTATGTATTATGGAGTATGGTAGTTGGTATCTTCCTTGATTTGTAATTCTTCTTTACACACCAATTTCTTTAATGGCGGATTAAAATTACGNCACTGACTGTTCTTCTTCCTTCTCTTCCTCCTTCCCTTCATGTTCAGTCTCATTGAAGTTCGAGACAATAGCTTCCTCTGCTTGCTTCTGAGGCAACATTGTCTTCGATTTTCTATAAAGAGCGACGTCTAAATTCTGGCAAATCTGAAATCCAAAAAAGAACACTCAATGAGACAAAAGAAAATTTACAATAAACCATGTCCTACACTTCCCCAGAAAACGAAAGCCAATAAGTCCCCAGATCCAATACAAACAAACCAAAACAAACAGAACCCATAATACNTTCTATTGATATGGGTCCAAGACTTGGCATTAATTCTATTGATATGGGTCGAATCAAGAAATTAGGAAAAAAATTTCGTAAATAGTTATGTCAAGCTCTATGAGTTATCGTGTTAAATGAAAAAAAAAAAAGAGTTTTTAACTAATTTTAAAACTAATTGTAAAATATTTTCTAAATTTTCTCGCTTTCTAGTATCTTACATTGACCGGATATATTGAACTTTGAAGAGATTTTATACCGTAAATAGTAGAAATTATTTTCAACTTTGAAAAATTTTAGGTTGGTTAACTACCCTCTATTAAAAAAAAAAAAAAAAGATAACACCGTTAACTAAAGTCTACAACTACTTTTGATGTTGGAAGTATGGAGTCATATATCTTGAATTGTTAATCTAATGTGGTTGTTTGTAACTACACTATTATGCTCTTAAACTAGCATGGGCCAAAAAAATTGGATATTCCTTTAGGTAGTTGTAGGAATATAAAAGAAATAAATAGTTCGAGGATAGTCATTTGGCAGTATATTTAAGAAGATGACACCCCAAAAGGGATTGCAATTTGTATATGAGACATTTTAGGGTCAATTCATCAATGTTTATTGAATATTTTTTACACTACCACTGAAATGACCATCGTAACTCCAAAAGTCATACCTCTATCACACACATCACCATTTCCACACCACAATCACCGTCAGCACCACCACCACCACCACCACCACCTTGTCATCTCTACACCACTTTCCACCAAACATTGTCTTACATCACTGCATTTATTACTACTGTTAACTTTTTGCTGCACCTATCACCACCATCACCACAACCACCAAACACCCTCTCCCCAATGTTGTCACCACTCCACCTCACCACCATCATCTCTCTACCGCCTATTTGTCAACGACACCAATTTTTTCATTAATATCATCACCACCATGGATTTGAGAAACTGCCACAATAGTTTATTTTGACTCATATTGTAATGAAGATGGTGGTGGTAGTGACAGTAGGTGGGGATAGTGATAGTAGGGTGGTGGGAACTTGGAAGATGATGCTATGATGAAAACGAAAGTAATAGTGTCCGCGTTAGCAATGCTGATAATTGCAATTGTGTCGATTTGCTAAGTGATAGAGGTGGTGGTAGCAGAGTAGTGGGGATAAAGTAGTAGCGATGGAGTGGTAGAGAAGAAAAATAACATCAGAAATATAATAACATACAGACTTCAGTTCTTTATAATGGTTAAACAGTTTAATTCAATTTAATACTTAAATTTCTTATATATTAAACAATTTTTAGCATTTAACTTTTAAAATTGAACAACTTGTTTTCTACCATGATAAATTCGAACCTTGTTCGTTTTAATTTACCTTATTTTTATCTCACATTTTAAGCCACATTTTAAATCAACACCCCCTTCCTTTATTTTGTGAACCAATGTTACACATCAATTTAGTTTTAACAATAGAATATGCATGTACTTATTTTCATCATTTCCAATAGACCTTAATTCATCCAACCATCGAATGTGGTGGTCTAATAGGGTGTTGAACGAACTTCTTACCATGAAATTAAAGATTCGAGTCTTAAAATTCACATTGGAATTCAGTAGTTGACTGTTATGTTAATTTAGTTAAGTTCGTTGTCAACGGGAGTAACAGGCGTGATCATAAGTCTCATAATTTCACCTGTGAAAACTTATCAGGTAATCTTTGAATATCCTCCGTTGTCCCACCTTTATTTCAATTATCAAAAAAAAAAAAATAATAATAATAATAGAAGGCACCAGCCAGCCTCCTCCCGTCTCCTGAACACATGAATGTCAATCTCATTCTCATGTGGAATCTGTACACTACACTTTCAACTTTCTAATAAAAATCGTGACTTAGACCTTCGTCACCCCACCCCTTCTTATGTATATATATTCTTCAAAAATCTCACTCAATTGCACTTAAAAATGTCAATAACTACATATAACTAATGTATAAAGACACTATACATCATATAATTTAAGTATCTGAAAATTAATTTATATAATAAAATAATTTACAATTCAAATTTTAAAAGATAAATAAAATAATTTTTACTTTTAGCGGTTGAGATCTCTTTAAATTTTATTTTCAAGTTATTACGACGACTAATATTAACACCTCAAATTTAATAAGGAAAATAGATATCTAAGAGTGTGTTTGAAATGACTTTTTAAAAGTACTTTTAGAAATTATTTTCTCATAAGTACTTTAAAAAAAAATGCTTGAAACCGCCACCGCCACCACTGTCGCTGTCGTCGTCGCCACCCCCACACCCATTGTCGCAATCACCACCATTGCCACCACAGTCATTGTCACCCACCACAACCATCATTATCTCCTATCACCACCACTGTAGCCAACCACCTCTTACCTCTATTATAACTGATGTTTAAATTCATTTATCTCTCATCTATATTTGTTATTTGATTTTGGATATGAATAAAAATATGTTTATTGTTTATTATTTTTTATTGTTCTGCACGTTCAGACACAGACAATAACTACTACCACTATATTAGATAATACTTTTTTTATATATCAACGTGCATACATTAATGTATAAGAAAAATGTCTAAAATAAAAATTGTACCTATATGGTCTTGTTTGGACTTAAATCCGTCAAAAAAATTTATTTGTTATGAAATTTATTTTATGTCAATTTTATCATACTATCTTTTTCTTTTAGAAGTGAAATAAAATTAAAAATTAAAAACTCATAAATCTCAGGAGTTTGACTAACAGTAAAAATTTTTCTCTCTCATATCTATCTATATTCATATATAGGTTGAGAGTTTAACTACCTTTATAATTTTTCNCATTTAAATACAAAAAAAAATTATCATTTGAACACAAAAAATAATACATTTAAACAAAAAAAAAATTGAAGCATTCAATATTAATATTTTTTAAAAATAACAACAATAACATGTTCAACAAAAATAGTAACATGCTTAATAAAAANTTGAACACAAAAAATAATACATTTAAACAAAAAAAAAATTGAAGCATTCAATATTAATATTTTTTAAAAATAACAACAATAACATGTTCAACAAAAATAGTAACATGCTTAATAAAAATTGTAACATACTTAACAATAATTATTTTTCTTAAATTCAAACCCAAAAAATAGTATCATTCAAATACAAAAAATAGCAATANAATTGTAACATACTTAACAATAATTATTTTTCTTAAATTCAAACCCAAAAAATAGTACCATTCAAATACAAAAAATAGCAATATTAAAAAAAAATAGTAACATTGAATATTAATATTTAGGAAAATAATAGTAGTAACATGCTCAACAAAAACAGTAACATATTCAACAAAAGCAGTAACATAATAAAAAAATAGTNCCATTCAAATACAAAAAATAGCAATATTAAAAAAAAATAGTAACATTGAATATTAATATTTAGAAAAATAATAGTAGTAACATGCTCAACAAAAACAGTAACATGCTCAAAAATAATAGTAACATGAACAGTAACATACTCAACAAAAGCAGTAACATAATAAAAAAATAGTAGCATGAATTTGAATTTTACTATTCAAATTCATAGTAATTTTTTTTTGTATTTGAATATTACTATTTTTTATTTTTAATGTTATTATATATATATATATAAGAGGAAAAATTTTAATGTTAGTCAAACTCTTAACCTATATATGGATATAGATAGATATGAAAGATAAAATATTAACTTTTTTTCAAAAAAGAGTATTTTTGAGATAAAAAAAAAATCGACTTAAGTTATTACATATAATTTTAAACATGGACTTAACCCCTTATAGGTTTTCTTACAGAACTTATCTCCAAACAAATACATCTAGANTTTTTTTTGTATTTGAATATTACTATTTTTTATTTTTAATGTTACTATATATATAAAGATATATATATATATATATAAGAGAAAAATTTTTAATTTTAGTCAAACTCTTAACCTATTTTAAGATAAAAAAAAATCGACTTAAGTTATTACATATAATTTTAAACATGGACTTAACCTCTTATAAGTTTTCTTGCAGGACTTATCTCCAAACAAATACATCTAGATTTAAGTTTACATATAATTAAAATAATATTTATTAATATAAAAAAGCAAAAAAAGTTAGTAAAAATTTAAATTTAAACTAATTTTAAAAGGTAGTAGAAGTAGGTATAAAAATTTTGAGAGGAAAGAGTTCTCAAAAATTTAATTAAATATTTTTAAATTAAAAATTAATTATTTTAAGAGGAAATAATTCACAAATCCTCTNCAAAAAAAGTTAGTAAAAATTTAAATTTAAACTAATTTTAAAAGGTAGTAGAAGTAGATATAAAATTTTGGGAGGAAAGAGTTCTCAAAAATTTAATTAAATATTTTAAAATTAAAAATTAATTATTTTAAGAGGAAAGAATTCACAAATCCTCCTTCTTAAAAAATATTTATTTTATATATTTAGATAGACATACTACTTTTTATGGACGGCTTGACGTTGCCCGATAGCAGCTTTGGGCCCACTAGCTCTATATTTATTATTTTCACCACTTCCTTCATATTTTCACCCCCACAAAATTGCATTCCAAGCCTCCATATTAACAGTGCCCACCTAAACTATTTTAAGATACTTTACTACTCCATTTTACTAGCTATTTCTAATTGGGTCCCACAATTTTATATCCATCCAGCTGGGGTCCACCAAAACAGCAAAAATGTGCGGATGGATGGCCTTTTTGGTTTGAGTTGAGTCCATTATCCCAAATCAAATATCAATTTCTATTTTTACCAATAATTCAAATTTAAATTTTTTATATTATATTTTAGAGCATCTCCAACCCTCATATTTAAAATAATCAGTCAAAATATATTTAAATATTACATTCACTACTTTAACTAACTACTTTTATAAATTCACTTCAATCACACTTTCTATTTGAACTAACTATTACACCCAACTTTCACTAACTTTCAATAATTTAAAAGGAATAAACCATATATATAGAGAAATAGAGAGAAAAAAAGATAGAGAGAGAATTTAGAGAACTCAAATGACTCACCACATTTGGTGAGCCATTTAGGTTAACTAGAAAATAGAGAGTAAGTTGGAGAGTGTGTTTTGTGTTCGACTAATTAAAATAGCTAAAAGATAAGAAATAGAGAGTGAGTTGAAGATGTTCTTAGTCACTTATGTAACTAATATCAAATTCGGGCATAAATTGATTCAAATTATATGTTTTTTTTTAAAATTTAATTTAATTAACTTATTCAAATTAGATCAAATATTTCACATGAATAGTCGATTTATAGAAAAAATTTGAATAAAGACTATTGGAATAAAATCCTTCAAGCATTGCTAGAAATTGGATTCAAATCCAATCATTACAGATCTAATGGTGAGGAGGCATCAAAGAGTTTAAGAGTGAGCATTGCCATGTTAAAAGGAAAACTTGCCACACATATTCCTTACAAGACCCCCGCGTTGCCCCGTTCAATGGGGATTTGTCGGCTGACTTGACCCGCCCCATTCTTCATGAATCATGTGTCACCACCATGGAATTTTGAAATTCCCATATTACCCCCTTTCTTTTCTCTGTTTATTATGGGTAAGTCCCACTTGCATGTTGACTAGGAAAATAACACGTCAGGTGGTGTGAAGTGAAACAATGTGAGAGAGAGAGAGAGAGGCGTGTAAATTTTATTAACTAAAAAAGTCTTAAGATTTTCTTTAAGTTAGTGGAAGAAACAATTATTAAGGAGTGGATTTTTTGACTACGAGAGATCAAAATTGGGATTGTGTTCCATCGTTGCCCCTCACATGGGCCCCGCTATTTTGCCTTTTCCAAATCTGTAAAAATAAACGTCTTCATTTCTCCCACCAATTTGCTCTTTCACGTCACATCTATTATTATAATAATAATAATAATAATAATAATATGTTACTTTTTTTTTTTTTAGAACAAAGGGCAAACACCCACATCATATCATTAATGTCACACGGTGTCACTAACAAATTATTAAATAATAAATAAAATTAGTGAATTTGGTTTCTCAGTGGAAGATCAGCGGTTCGAAGTTTCTTAGGCGCAAAAGCGTGACTGCTTGGTATGACAAAAAATCAGTTGCTAGGATGAATCGTATCCAAGTCTCTAATGTGAGTCTTGAATTCCGGCGAATCGTAAATCCTGATTTAAATGGTGTATGAGTTGAGAGACCGGTTCATACACTTGGAATTTGCCCTTGGTTCTATTCAGAATCACGAGTTTGAGCGACATAAGCGTGCTTCTATTCATTAAGGATAGTCCATGAGAATTTCCTGTATAATGAAAAAAAAAAAATAGCCATTCAATAAGGTTATTATTAGTAGTTAGTTATTAAAACAATAGAGCTTACAAAATTTATTTAATATTTTATTATTAATTGATGATACCACGTGATATTGATTATAAAATTATTATTGTTTATGTCTCGAATTAGATCGCAAGACTGTCTTCTTCTAATATTTTATGCTTAAAGGAAAAGCAAAACCTTTAATTTAGCATCTAAACCAATTGATATGATCGATGGACATGCAATTGAAAGTGATTTTTCACAAATGACTGAACTGGATTGTACTGGATAGTGTTGAAGACGACTGGTCAACACAAAAAACAATTTGCATATATTACGAACTTCGAATGACTATAATATTCCAAGGTTAGGTCTTAATCATTTCAATAATCTAATCAAACATTATTCTACGCTACGGCTTTTTTAAAAAAAGACAAATCCATTTAACGTTAACGTACTCACTTATTAGTGTTTCCTACGTTATTTAACCAATTAATAATTCCATCACTCTTATCATGAACACACAAAAAAAAAAAAAAGTGAATAAATTTTATACATTATGAGCACTCTCATTGTTTAACCCTAATGATTAGTTCAAAGAGTAAGAGAAATGAGTTATAAATTCAAACATCTTGACTTTAAAACTTAATAATCCCTTGAGGTCAGAATATGAGAGATTTATTCCTCATAATTATTCTAGTTCCGATGTGGATGATCTACCTTTGATAAAATCGAAAAGAAGATTAGTCGAGGTGTGCATAACTTTGCATGAACACTTTTAAAAAAATACCCTAGCTGTTTCCACAAGATACCCTTACTCTATGATAGTTCATTTTCCCATAATTTACTTCATTGGTAGATGACTTTTATACATCCACCACCACACGATAGATGAATTATATTTGAAGAAAATCAACATAAAGTATAATTACGAGAATTTGGATCACTTTTGAATTCTTTTGCAAGCTAATGTAGAATTATTACATAAACTTTAGTTAACCGTATGTTATTTATCCTAAAAAATTCGCAGCGTTGTTAGTTTTCCTCTCGGTGATTAATTATGTAAAAATAATCCAATTAGAATTTTATCGCACTTAAATTGGTATGACACCAACATATAGTCAATGATCGATTTATTTTTAAAAAAGTCCTAGTGGAAATGCTTTTTGCATCAACGTGCACCAGTAAAAGTAAGGTATCTATTATACATTGCCTTAATAAGTATGAACCTAACCTACATGAACTAGGGTTTAGTAGGGGGTCAAAAACTCATTTCCTGGACGTAAAATGCCCTTTCGGGTTGATGTTAGTGCAACCAATAGGTCGTTGTTCCATACTCGACTCCCTTGACCTAACTTTCGCTTCAAATGGGAGGCGGCTAGGTTTAAGTGGACCTGTAAATCGTGTTGAGAAGAAATTTCGTGTTGAGTTTTAAGGAAGGTATGTTAAAAAATATTTTATTCATATCTGATTTATTTATTAATTTATATCTGATAATTTATGTCATATCGAATTCGTATAATATATAAATCGTGTATATCTGATATATAAATGAATTGTGTCGTATATTTTTTCTGATTTGTTTCACTTTTTGTATATATATACTAATTGATTAGGCTCTTTAGGGCTGCTTTAATATGATTAACCAATATGTCATGGGTGGTTAGCCAAAATTTTAGAGTATTAACCAAGTTTTTTTTATAGTTGTTGTGTTACCACTACCACATGACATCAACAATCTACCAACTTTTCGAGTTTATAACTGGTATATATTTTCAATTTTTGTGGGTATAAAGTGATCCAGCAGTTTGTTTTTTAATATTGGATAATCATTCTAAGTGTGCGTTTTTTAAAATTGTGATTTTAACATAAATTTTGGGTATATGAATGCATGACCAAATTACGCATATTAACAAAATCAGGATTCATTTGTGAGAATCGACCTTGACATTTTGAGACGATAATTCCAAAATATTTCTACTCGATCTACCCAATGGATTGATATTCCGTTTGTTGTTGTTGTTGGTAGTGGTGGTGATTTACAATCATTGTTGAATACTTGGTATTTCAATGATAGAGCCAACTACCTGAAAAATAAGATGGGAGACTTTGAATTAAATGCCATCAATTTATACTATTCATCCATCAACCATTATACATATGATTGAGCTATTGAAAAGAATTCAATTGATAGACAGCTATGGAAAAGAATTCAACTCATCCACCAACCATTACCAAAACTATGTAAGATTACTGATAATCACAAATAACCCGTTTAGTCGGGTATCGTAAGAAAATAATGATAATTTTTATTATTTATTTTTTGTGTGATAATTTATGAACTAATTTAGAATAGAATCAAACTCGTTTCTATTAACACGAACGACTGATACAAATACAACACAAAATAAAAGAAGAGAATAACTCTATCGACACTCCAAGCTTGGGATTCAAGACTTACCTTACAGCTTAGGAAGAATATTACACTTTAATTATTGGTGATAAATGACCGGACAGAGAAAGCGAATTCGGATAAGAGACGAACCAGTGCTGGTTTTGGACCCCATGAAATCGACCTTCCATAAGGTCCGAATATTATTTTGTACCAAGCTGTCTTGTCTTAGGTCCCCACTAGGTAAGACTCATACCATCAACCTATAAATGGTGGCAATACCAAGTTGGCAGCACTAGTATTCATATCAGCCATATCCATTCATATTTGATAGGGAAATATGGGTTTGATTTGAGGATTTAATGTTCGGGTGTGATGTCTCATTTGTTTTCAGATTACTCTCCGAGAAAAATAACTTTTGTTAATCTTCAATTGACTATTTTAATGAAGAAAAACATAACATTGTTTGGACTTGAAATTGTCATTATTTACGTGGAAGATTGAGAAATTAGGATCGATAGCATTGGACATATAAGTATGTATATATACTTTACAATTTAGTTAAATAGATTATCCTAAATAGAATATGACGACTAAATATAATTTGTTTATCTCATTTTTTAAATAATTAGTGAAAGACTTTATCGGGGTGAATTGAATTTGCTAGTAAAACCAGAGAAGAAAACTTTGTTGGGGTGAATTGTATTTGCTAATTAAACTAGAGAAGAAGCATGTTATTGAAGATGTATACATCCATTCCAAGCTGGTGCTTGACGGGCAAAACAATCAATTAGAGTCGGGTAATGAAAAATTTATCTCTTAAATATTTTCGTTCCAGTAGGGATAACCTACCTTTCATTAAACCGGAAAAAATATTAATTAAGGTGTGTATAAATTAGCTCGGACACCCCTGACCATTAACCAAAAAAAAAAAAAAAAAAAAAAA
>CAUOFW020009569.1:70901-82311 GCA_963454935.2 Ilex paraguariensis | reverse complement strand
CCAACAAAAAAAAAAAAAAAAACAAAAAAAAAAACCCCCCCCCCCCTTAAACCAAAAAAAAAAAAAAAAAAAAAAAAGAAGAGAAACGTAAGTTTATTTTAACTAGATCACAGGTTAAGTTTGGGATATCAACTCATCACTTTCTAAAAAGGAAACAAGGGTTTCAATATTCCAAAGAGCTGTGGTTGTGTCAAGACGCAAGAGTGTTGGTCATGCCCCCTTGAATTTTTAAAATTATCATTTAACCCTTTACATTTTGGGTTTTTTGTTGAAAATGATCAGGCTGCCCCTTCTATTAGTCTATATTTTCAGTATGACCCTAATTAATAATTTTATTTCTCAACTCTTAGTCGGTTCCTAATCTGGGAAATTCTAGCTTTGCCACCTAAAAGAAGCATTTTTATCTATTTTTCCTTACAAATAGACTAGATTCCTTGATGTATATAGGAAAAAATTGACGAATAATGAGAGGGCAATGGAGTAAATTTAACTATATAATTTTTTAGCCATAGAATTATAAAATATAGAAATAATAATAGAATTCTAAAGGTACCTTAATTGGTAACAGAGACGAGTTGTAAATTTAGACGTTCTGAATTTAAATCTTAGCAATTCTTTGAAGTAAAATCAGAAGAAATTTATCTCTCATGAATTTCCTATTTTCGATATGAAAAAGATGTCTTTCACCAGGTTAGTGGACCGGAAAAAAATTAATCGAAATGCTCGTAAACTAAAAAAAATAACAATAAGCATTAGGAAATAGAGTGGCCATTAACATCCAAATATTCAAACATACCATATTTATAGAGACAAGAAAAAGATGAAATTGAAAGAAAGAACGGCTTGTATGTTGAGATCCCTTCATATGAATCCATGTGACTGCCACGCACTCCACTAAAGCATACACTTCACAAATATATATGCTAATGGATTCCCCATAAACCTTCAGTCGTATGCCTGCATCAGCGTGACGATTCCAATAGGGGGTTAACTTTTGTTCTGTATAAGTTAGTAGCTAGGCCATGCAAATCATGATGATACCCATAGATTTATTATTACATGGACAAAAAAAAAGATATGGCTACCAAGGAGTACAACAATGCTAAGTTGATTGAAAAGGTGGAAGTTGTTGGCTTCAATGTCTCGAAAAATATACCGGAGTGACAAGGTTTTAGTTGTTAATAGCTTAACATCCGAAGTTTTAATCATCAAAGAGATGTTTTGTTTGATTTTAATGGTTAGATGTGTTTTTACATATTTTAATTAATTTTTTTTTTTGAATTAGTCAAAGATAGATCATCTAGATCGGACCTAGAGTATTCATGAGAAATAAATCTCTTTTAACCTGACCCCAAGGGGTTGTCTATTTCGAACTTAAGATATCTGAATTTATAACTCGTCTCTATTATCACTTAAACTATCTCTGCGAATTGTTTTAGTTAATTTGAATTATCTCGTGTTGACCTAATAATTATGAGTTGAAAAACACGTAAAAATGAAAAATGAAAAATAAAAAATCTTGGAAAAGCTACTTGGGTTTTTAATTGGACTAATCATCATAACATGGTTTGGATAAGTAAAGTGCCAAGGAAAGGGTAGTGCAGCCATTCTTCTTCCTCTTTAATATGTGACTTTTTTTTTTGCTTTTTTCTTTATCCTCCTACTCTTTGGAATCTCTTTTGAATGGTGGGGGTAGGAAGAACTCTGCCAAATTATTTCTCTCCTAAATTACTCCCACTAGATGAAGTTTTTTTTGGAACAGGCCACTAGAGGAAGTTTATAGATACTAGCTAGGTAGGGCAATTATTAAGAATGCCTCCCTTTTAAACAGATTAAACTATTAAGGATATTTGTAAGGTAGGATTGGATGTGTATGAAGTGTCTTCCACCCTTATGCCTAGAATTTTTCTGCTCAATATCAAAGAACTAACTGGGTCAGACCATGGTGTTTGATTCATGGCTCTAAGAAGGGTGCCTGCATGGCTCACATGTCCTTAAAATTATCATGCCTAAGAACAAGTTAAAAGAAAAAGAGTGGTGGTTTTCTAAATTTCCAAGAGTTGAACCAATATAGATAACCTTGAGACTCTATAAACATAACATCTGAAGTCGATACAAAAATCGAAACAGAATTAATGGGTTGAGTAAACTATTAAAAGGTTCGGGTGGTAAACAAATGACATGTTATACTCATAAAATAAATGAGTCGATGTAAACTTGACTAATTAAATACGGTATAAATTTATTGAACATAACTTACACACGTTACAAATCCGACATGACCGAACTAGGCTAAATACAATTCTATGCATATTGTGCATGTATTGAACAATTTTTTGTATAAAATATCATTAACTTAACATAATCAAATACGATACGATCTATTATCAACCTTATCTACACATAACAATGTTACAAATGGTACTCGAGTCTCTTCTCATGTTAAATAAAAGTAATGATACGTTAATTAAATTTTGAAACTAAATTTAGAACCCAAATGACATGACAACTAAGATGAGCTTCTAAATTTAGACTCTAATAAATATTACAAATAATATGCTGCTAATCTTTTCTATACTAATGGAACCTTACTTTTTAGTATCTTAATTNACTAAGATGAGCTTCTAAATTTAGACTCTAATAAATATTACAAATAATATGCTGCTATGTTATTTAGATTTTAAATTTAATCCTAAAATTTAGTTAGTGTAACATTACTAGTTAAATAATAAGTCTTGAGTTCAATCTTGATTGTATGGAAGATTTTGTAGAGAGAGAGAGAGAGTATAGAATGATGGGATTCATGGGAATGGTCTAATAGATGAACACTGCCACCAGCATTCTATGTTCCTAATCCACCGACGGCGGCGACGCCACCGATTGTGTCACTACCATGAAATCCCCCGCTCCCGAAAACCCACACCGACAAAACCTGTTCGGATTTCACCAATTCGAAGCAACCCATTTTTTAACACACGTACCAATTCCTTCGCACCAGTGAAGTGTCTCTATTTAATGGTAATTAATGTTGCCAATTTCGAGTAAATTCCTAATAACTTTGACTTTCTATTGTCTCTGAATTTCTCATCTGTCATCGGTTAATTGCCATTAATTTCCTGTACCTTGAAATTTTTTAACTTCTAATTTCTCAGATCGACTAGAGATTTGGATCCGACATAAAATTTCGTGGGTCTAATTCGATATGCACCACAACATCATTTCTAGTTCTTACAATAAAAAATAATTCATTCTATTAGTCAAACTTAAGCAGCCATTTTGGTTTGTACCCATTTTTGAACTTTGATTTGGGTTCCCATTATCAAAAGCAATATAAAACTGAAATTTGACTTTGATAGAATATGGCTGTTACCGACCTTAGAACTATAAATCTCTTACTTTCATAGGTGACACACTCGAAATTGGGCCAAGGTTTGAATTAGATCACATAAAACAAAAGTGGGAGCATGAGCGAGGGCAAGAACGAGAGCACAATAATGTCAATATTCAAGATTAACATCAAGTTCTAATGAGTGGACCGAACTTTAAATTTTGGAACTCGTTCGAACTTAGATGATCCAAAAACATTTAATAGCTATTGAGTTTATTTTTAGTAAAATACACTTTTGATCCTCAAAGTGTATCTTTAGTAAAATACAAATGTCATAAGAAAATCTTTAACGGTTTTGGTCACGCGCTAATCCCATAATTCCTAATTTTATTTCTATTTGATCCATAAAAGTTCTTAATTTGTGTCTATTTGATTCTTAAAGTGCTTAATTTGTGTCTATTTGGCCCTTAAAATTTTTAATTTGTATCTAAGTTATCCAATCCCAAACATCGTCAGAAAATTGTTCACAATTTTGATCATGCGTCAATCACGTGATTCCTAATTTTGTGTTTATTTGGTCCATAAAATTCTTAATTTGTGTCTACTTGTCCTTAAAGTGCCTAATTTGTGTTTATTAGTCTCACGTGATTGACGCGTGACCAGAGCCGTCATCTATTTTCTAACGAACAATTGAAATTGAACCATGTAAATATAAATTAAAAATCTTAGATATCAAATAGACAGAATTAAAAAATTGAAGACTAAATAGACACTACAAGTATACTTTGAAGACTAAAAGTGTATTTTAATTTCTTTTTTTTTTTTGTTGTTTAAATTATTAAATTAAATATGAATTTGTCAAGAAAGAAATTTAAACCACTTAGAAAATGATATGCAAGGAGGGGCCAAAGGAGTAGGGGTGCAATTTGGGTTGGGCAATCCGATTTCAACTCAAGTCCAACTTAAAAAAATTAGGACTTGGACAAGGGTTTTTAATACTTGAGTTGGGCTTGGGTTAAAAAATCTTAACCCCAATTTAATTTGGGTTGGGCTCAGGATTCGTGAACCCGAATCCGACAAATTAAAAAAAAATTATATATATATAAAACATTAACAATGATTTTTCATTTTTGTTTTATCGTTCTCTATCTCTCTCGTTCTCTTTGCCTCTCTCGTTAAAAATTTGATTGAAGTTATTGGTTCTTAATTTAGGTGAATATTATGTAATATATGTATTAGGTTTAGAACAATAAGTCTATTTTGAACTCTATCCGAATTAAACCCGTAAAATAATCCGAAATCAATTTGAAATTATCAATCCGAATTTAACTCGAGGTAAAATTAAAATTAAAGTTAAAATTGAAGATTATATATCTAGAGTTGAACTAGAATTAATTGTTCAACCCGTCCAATCCGCCAGAATTCCGCCCTAGAAAAAAGTTAAACGTAATGGCAACCTTGCCTAGGAAAACGTACGGTGGTAGGAGGTGGTGGCCATTGAAGCCGTTGGTGCTACTAATCAAACTACAACTACATTATTCAGTACAGTACTAGTATTACATTGGGGTGGGCCCCTCCTTCCACTGGACGCGACAATCAACGGCACCAATTTAATACGTGGTAAAAGCAATGATGACCGCACAAAACTTTTGATTAATTGATGTAATAATTACAATCGATTCATATGGTACTTGGGAAGAATTACAAACTGGCAACTTTAGACTTCTAGGGACTGTTCACAATGGGTTTGTGGGTCCTCTTAATACCACTTATACAGATTGTTCTGTATCCCAATCAACAAATTCAACAATATATTATTAACTAGGTAACACTAGGGTATCAAATTTTAAAATTCTTACTGAGTAAAATTTGATTTAAGCTGAATATAATTTATTTTTAATCTGCTTAAATTAATTTTAATAAACTCACATTGAATTTTAATCTATCCAAATTTTGATACATAAAAAAATATAAATTTTAATTGACTTAAATTTTAATACATAAAAACTAAATTTTAATTAGCTTGAATCAAAATTTTAATTGGCAAGGACTTTAATAAGTAAAAAATATAAATTTTAATTTACTCAAATCGAATTTTAATCGGTGCTAACAGCTCAAGTTGAACTTAAATTGATTCGAATTTTAATATGTATAAAAAATTTAATCAGTTTGAATCGAATTTTAATATATAAAAAAAATTTAATTAGCTCGAATTTTTATACGTAAAAAAATAAATTTTAATCGATTCGAATTTTATTTTAAAAGAGTGTTTGAGATTTAGGTATGGATAATTTTGGTATTTTAGATAATTTTTTTTATTATAAATGATTGTTTAATGGTAAAGGGTGTTAGTGATGTTTAAATATAAACTACAAGAGGTGTCAGTGATGTTTTTAATAATAGAGAATGTGTCCTTAAAAATATGATAAATTAGAGGTGGTGGGGTGTGATTAAAATTTTTCCTTATATCTTTGTTAGGGTGATTTCGCTATGAGTAATATTATTTGGACCTAAAAGTTTGATCTAATTTACTGACATAATGATGTGGTTTCAGCAGAATCATTGGATTAATACCAAGTTCTAATGTTTGATGAATCTCACAGTCAATCCAAAGGTCATAGTCAATTAGGTAATTAGATCAGTAAATTAGGTTTCAATAGTATTGCTCTTTTGCATATGAGTAATGTTATATGGACTTAAAAATTAGACTTGATAATCTCAACCATTGAATAGATAGTGAGATTCTAATAAATACTGGAACCCACAGTAAAATTAATGATTGAGATTATCGAGTCTAATTTTTAAATTTATTTTTTAAGTGCACGTAGTATTACTCTTTACATATACTACATTCATTCATTGTTGAGGAGCTATAGGATCATGGCTTCTGCAAGGTCCAGTCACTGGTTCTTCGTTGTTTCAATCGTTGCCCTCGTTATTTGTACTTAATGTTCATATCATATGTTTTTCTTTTTTTTTTTGCGAAGAGCGACCTTGTCGGACTGAACCAACACATTATCAAAATTAGAGTAGTTAACATCCATTTTGAGTTATTTCGTCCTAAGAGTCTAATGGAAGATTTCTCACACAATTTCACTGGTATGTAGATTATGTATACTGTTTGTTTTTAACCTATATTGACCAATTTCTTTGTGTAAAACTTAGTGTAAAAATAGAACTCCTAATCTATGTAACTCGTCGTGTAGAAAGTTATAGAATACTAATTAGTAAGTCAATCTAATTAACTCGCAAGCAACTTGCAGAGAGGAACGTGCATGGGAAAAGTTTGACAACGTGACATTGCTCTTTACATAAACAAGGTGACATTGCATACATGAATAAATAATTAACAATGTATGGTGGAGTAAAAAGGTAATAATAAGGGTGGCGACCGTGGTGTTGGATTAAGGAAGATGTCAGATGCCTGTCTTTATGGATACATTGGCATGTGAATTATGTTCGGCATGCCATTGCCATATGTAACATTATCTATAACAGAGAGAGAGGGTTGGCCCTCGTTGCACGCCGAGAAAGGGGCTGCCACTCATCGGCAAGCCTTCGACAGCTGCAGTCTTCATATATGAAAGGGAGGATAGGGAAATAATATTGGAGAGAGAGAGAGAGAGAGAGTATTTGGTTATGATCTTCAACAGTTTCTTCTGTTTCAGAGTCCATGTGGGTGTGGGTATCTCTCTACCCCCACTAGTTTTTAATTCATAATAATACACAATGCCTGCTAATGCTGGGAAAAAAAAACTGTATGTGCTGGGTGTATTATACTCGAATTTATTTTATATGTTTAAAACCTTTCATCAGTTTAACTTCCTATTTCTAAATGAAAGTGTTATTTCCCACAAGGAATTTTAAGATGAATTTTGGATAAATTTTTAAGTATATGTTATCTCTCAAGATTCAACTATCTATCTAATATTACAATTAAAAATTTAAATTGTACATTTATACAAGCACAATATCGACCGAAATTAATTCAATCTTTATCTAAGTTTATTTGATGGTACAAAATACTTTCCTCCTTCTTGAATCTTAGCCATAAGCTTCGCCATTGCTACATCAACCTCTTTCACCAAATAGCCTAGCTTTGCCCCTCTAAAAAGGACAATCGAAAGCCTTTTCTTTTGAATCCCTAGATTTTACCACTTATAAGAATGTTCTTCANAATTCAATCTTTATCTAAGTTTATTTGATGGTACAAAATACTTTCCTCCTTCTTGAATCTTAGCCATAAGCTTCGTCATTGCTACATCAACCTCTTTCACCAAATAGCCTAGCTTTGCCCCTCTAAGAAGGACAATCGAAAGCCTTTTCTTTTGAATCCCTAGATTTTACCACTTATAAGAATGTTCTTCAATAGTGCATCAAATGCGTGCAATAAAGTAGAGTCAGAAGGAATGACTTCTTGTCAAAAGAATAAAATTGGAAAAATACCACAGAGCAAGAGCATACCTAAGTGTGCACTTTATCATCTCTAATCCCTTTGTCAATTCTCCTATCCCACCTAAGTTTAAGAATTTCTTTATCAATTACATTTTCTTATCCTTTTCCACGAGGTTCATTCANAGAGCATACCTAAGTGTGCACTTTATCATCTCTAATCCCTTTGTCAATTCTCCTATCTCACCTAAGTTTAAGAATTTCTTTATCAATTACATTTTCTTATCCTTTTCCACGAGGTTCATTCAAAAAAAAAAGGAAAACAAATCACACAAAAAGTCAAATTTTTTATGTGGACCTTAATGTCAAACAATTAAACAAACAACCTCTGCAATATTAAAAAATCTCACTAATCCACACGTATCTTGGTCTTTTCTCTCCCTTACTTCTCTCTTATTTTCTCTTTCTTCAGTTTAACTTTAAATTATGTAATTAAACAAATTAAAAATTAAATGAGTATTTCAAATGTAACTGTTGCACGTGCTAGATATTTGGTATTAGGTAGTGTTTTTTGGCAAAGAGTTATTACTAGTCAAAACAACGTCTAGCAAATCTTAAAAGACTTAAAGAGAGCCCTTGCGAGATCATCTGGCAGACCTATACGTGTATAGGATATGAGAGTATCATGAGCTACTTAAGTATTCAAACGGTTATTAATTATACATATCATTATCAAGTTATTGTATGAACTAATTATGTGACTAGCATGCGTAACATAGTTTATTGAGGAATACCAGGATTGCATTGAACTCTCTTTTGCATTGTTGAGTTGACATCAATGTCTATATGATCATGATTGCAAATTAATGTGTAACTGTATCTTTATAGTGCACCAACGAAGTTGGAGTGACAATGATGATAGGAACTGAAATGGGAACACCAGATGATGCTAGTATGGAGTTTGAGATAGGGTAGGGTTCATGATGATAGAACAATACCTTATAAAGAGACAGACCCAAATCCACCTTTCCTCTCATCTCATCTTATGGTGAGGTAAGGAATTAGAATTGTATATACAATCCATCTGTATGCAACTTCATTTTCAACTTCTTATACCTTACGAAGTTTGTTTGGTTTAAACTTTCTCACAAGGTTAAACCAATGATTAAAGCCTATTGTGCCTAAACATTCCATTAGTAATTTTGGATGGAAGAAATCGATTTCATGATGGCAAAGCTCGAGAACCCTTAAGAATTAAGTATTTGGAAGAAGAAGCAAGTGACCACAGATCAATTTGTTGGGGCTTTAACTCTGAAGAGTAACTCAAGCGATAAATTTAGGTGTTTTGAGTCGAATTTTAGTAATTTTTTGGAATCAGGCCATGATGAATTTATTCCTCATGAATACTCTAGTCCTAGCGTAGATGACTTCCCTTTGATTAGATCGAAAAGCGATTGGTCAATATATGTTTAAGTTAGTTTGGACACTCATAGCCGTTGAACCAAAAAAAAAAAAAATTGTTGTGGGACATTGGAATAAAATTTCTCATTGGATTTATTGGAAACAGATTGTCCCTACTATCATATGTAATAATGCTAAGCCCAATCTATAGTCTGCCTGAAAATGGCAAAGCAACAGGTTGTGCCTCTCACCTGTCTACTCAGAGGAGAATGCATTGCACATCATTCACCATTTAAGATGAAACCACCCGTGGTGGTGACGCTATGACTTCTGTCACTACTTTCTGGGCTGAATTGAGAAAATACCCAGATCACGATCTCAAGTTCCTATCAATCTTTTCAATGCTTGTACCTGCTACCATGATCTTTGTTCATCATGGAAGGTTTTGCTAAGGCTTTGAAATTTTGAATTCATGTGGCCAACACGAGTCTTCTAGTGTGTATAGTCTTCTATGCACTAGGGTATAAGGTTGTCTAGGGTTGACCATCCATGGTAAATACAAAAGGGCAGTTTAGTACGTAAAATTTTTGTTACTTAAATTACAGTCTTATCTTTCATGTAAAAAATTATTTTCGTGATTTGTTCCTTAAAACGCAAGTCACAAACAAGCCAACTTAATCATCGTATGTAAAACACAACAAACTGGTTTCTTTTATGGGTAAATTGGAAGGGATATACTAAATTAGATTTATTTGGTAAAAAATATACACTAAAAAATATAGGGTTATTAAGTACTTAATTTTGATACTTATTTGTATCTAAGTACATAATTTGAATTTATCTATTTTTATTGTGATATTTTTGTCCTTCATTAATCCATGTGTATTTAATGCATCACTTTTCTTTGAAAAGTGGTGCATTAAACATCTCCTAATTTTATGAAAGAACTTTATATATATATATAAATACTTATGAATATACTTGTTGTTAAATCTTTTATCTAAATTTTGAATTATCTTTTAATACACTTTGAGTCATGCATTTTTTTTTTAGAAAGTAGTTTTATTTTCAAATTAATTTAATATTCGAATAGTGTAATAGTGTAACAATAACAGTGTAATAATAATAATGTAACAATAAAAGTGTAGCCCTAACAATATAACAATAAAGATATAACAAGCTATTTACACAAAATATTGTACTATTACATTTTGTCAAACATATAGTTTCATATAATTTTATTCAAAATAGTCTATCTCTGTTTTGAATTTGTTACCATATACACAAAATTACTGAACACTGTTTTTGTTACAGTGTATTTGTTACACTATCTTTGTAACAGTATTTTTGTTACACTGTTATTGTTATACTATTAGATTATTCGGATATTAAATTAATTTAAAAATAAAACTATTTTCCAAAAAAAAAAACTCTTGAATCGAGGTGCATTAAATATAATTTGAAAACAAAATCATTTTTCAAAAAATTAAAAATACACATGAATCAAGGTGCATTAAATAAGAGATTGAACAACAAATATATATATATATATATATATATGTGTGTGTGTGTGTGTGTGTGTATAAATGAGTATATATATTCGCATACACACACACACACACACACACACACATATATATATATATACATACGTATATATATATACATATATATATTCGTATATATATATATATGTATTAACAAATACACATGAATCAAGGTACATTAAATACGTATTTATATATATTAACAAACACACATGAATCAAGATGCATTAAAGATAAAAATTTTGAATTAAATGACCCTAAAATGAGCATTTATGTCTTTTTAACTCACATTTTATTTTATGTATTTTTTACCAAATAAGTCTAAATAGGTGTATCGACTTCCAAATAACTATTTTTTTTATTTCATATATCTTTTGCAATTTTGTGGTCAATGAATGAGGGCCCTTTGATGGATGGAATGGTAGGAACTTGGGTAGGGCCCACGAAATTTAGGGCACATGACCCACTCAAGGGACCCATTAAGATATGGAGGATAAGGGCAACTTTGGAGTTAATGCCTCCCTCCCCTGGTACTTGACTCATACCTCCTAGTCTATGGTGTGAGTGGTCTTCGCCTAGCTGTGAAGGGCTGGCCCATCCTTACCCCTTATACTTATAGGACCCATTGCCACTACATTGTATGAAGTCAAATTACAAAACAAACCATGACATGTACAGATTACAACCTTAGAATCACACTAATTTAAGTGATTATGTATACCATATAGGGGCAATGTTGGAA
>CAUOFW020009569.1:50889-70848 GCA_963454935.2 Ilex paraguariensis | reverse complement strand
ATATATATATATATATATATATATATATATATATATATATATATATACATACGTATATATATACGTATATATATTCGTATATATATATATATATGTATTAACAAATACACATGAATCAAGGTGCATTAAATACGTATTTATATATATTAGCAAACACACATGAATCAAAGTGCATTAAAGATAAAAAAATTTGAATTAAATGACCCTAAAATGAGCATTTATGTCTTTTTAACTCACATTTTATTTTATGTATTTTTTTATCAAATAAGTCTAAATAGGTGTATCGACTTCCAAATAACCCTTTTTTTATTTCATATATCTTTTGCAATTTTGTGGTCAATGAATGAGGGCCCTTTGATGGATGGAATGGTAAGAACTTGGGTAGGGCCCACGAAATTTAGGGCACATGACCCACTCAAGGGACCCATTAAGATATGGAGGATAAGGCAACTTTGGAGTTAATGCCTCCCTCCCCTGGTACTTGACTCATACCTCCTAGTCTATGGTGTGAGTGGTCTTCGCCTAGCTGTGAAGGGCTGGCCCATCCTTACCCCTTATACTTATAGGACCCATTGCCACTACATTGTATGAAGTCAAATTACAAAACAAACCATGACATGTACAGATTACAACCTTAGAATCACACTAATTTAAGTGATTATGTATACCATATAGGGGCAATGTTGGAACTAAGCATCACGATACTTGATTCATTGTCAAGCATTAATGGCGACTCAATGAGTTTCTGATCATCATAGGAGATAATGGAGATATGTGGGGTTTAGGGTTTTAAATTGGAAGCATCGAAGACAGACATTCGAGGGGGGGGGACCCCCGTGAATGTCACGTGATCTCCTTCCTAAGACAAAAGACAGCTGCCCAACAAATAAATCCTAACCTCCGATCTTCTTCTTCTTCACTATCTCTTCCTCCACAAAACCCTAATTGGGCTCCTCTTGTGATGCCGTGTGGAGCCCTGTCACGTGACATTGTGCTCACTTCACAACATACTCACGAGGAGTCGTCTCATTTCACTGTCTATATGGAGCTTGAAAATTGGTACATGGTGGAACATGTAGTAGTTCAAACTTCAAAGAGGAGAATGATTTTCTCTATGCTTTTAGGTAGCTGGGTTTGAACTCAATATGAAACTTAAGAGAATGGTCCAAGTTTAAACTTTTATTTGGATATATATTAATACGTCGTGTTTATTTCTAAGAAAAAGAATTATCAATTATACTTGTTTAACATAGTATCAAATAGAAAATTTTGTGTTTGAATCTCGCCGCTATCTTAGTTATTGAAAAAAAATTAATTTATTAAATATAAAATCTAGCCTACACACGAGGAAGCGTGGTAGTATAAACACTTAAATTATATCTTCTCCAACAAACTTAAACTTTTATGATAGATGATTGTTTAACACAACTAAATTATGCCACGATTGAATTCAAATTTTTAGACTCGGACAATTAGGAGGTAAAGTCTTGAAAATTTTGATTTACTCGTAATGGTTTTCCAAATTTATACTTTTTCTTTGATAAGATCTTCTCGCTATCTGAATAAAGCAGAGCTATTCGGCTTGGCTTAGGTTTGATTCGATTAAGACTTAATTCGAGTTAGGTTCGTGTTTTAACCGAGTCGAATTTGAATAATTTTTTAGACTCATATGTAAAATAGTTGAGTTACTCGGGTTTAGCTCGTTTTAGGCTCAGCTCAAATTCAGTTCATGTTTTGAACGAGTTGAATTTGACCAATTTTTTACGATCTTATAAAAAAATAAGCTCAATAGATTCAACTCAATTATCAACCCTAAATTAGATTCAAATTCAGCTATTACAATTATCATCTTTAGTGGAAGTTGAACCTCCCCACATAATCCGAGAACCAGATTAAACATATAGACTAAGGGTGTGTCTTCAATATCTTAAATCATAGATAATATCTCATCCATTGACTATATTAATAATTGATCATTAACATCGTATTGCTTCAAATAATTGGAAGCATCCAATTTGTAGGCATCTCTTGACTTCAAGAGACCTTAAAAGGCGGAAAGATAAAGTTAAAATCTTCACAACGACTAAGAGTTAATAATCAAAATTTTGTTTGTTTCACTAAAACCACTAACACGCTTTGATTTTCATGAAAATTGAAATAAATTAGTTATTAAATATCAAAGTTTTGAGTTTTTTTATGATTTTCAAAACATTTCTGACACATTTTTTACTTTTGATTTGACCAAATCTTTTCACTCAAGAAAAATTTGATTCTTGGTGAGAGACGAGTGAGAAGAGGAATCTAATAAGAGAGATTGACTTGGAGAGTGCTTGGCATGCAGCTTGTAAAACAATATGCACAATGGATAGCATATTCTCGATACCAAACACTGCTATAACTAGTGGGGAAGGTGGCTTTAAATGGCTGGTGGTACAGGTTCTAACCTACCCTTTTCCATGGTTTCCTAGAAAACCAAGAATCTCAACTTTGTAGGCAACGAACTTTAATTCCACAGAAATAAAAGTTGGAACATCTCATTACAAAAAGTCGAAGGCAAAAGGAAAGATAAATACTTTTCTTTCTCTTTACACGTGCAACACTAATTCTCTCCTTTTCTTTTCTTTCCTTTCCTTTTGTTGTTTCATCTACCTCTCAAGTCATTTTTGATTTCATAGTGAATATTTTTTTTTTTTTTTTTTGGGTACGAGGTTTCTTTTGATCCAGTCAAAATTGTCTATGAACAAACTTTTTGAATCGATTAATGAAGTTAATTCTTTAACAACCCAGACAATCATGGGAGGAATAATAGTTTTGAATATTGTCTTCTGCTATAACCTATGAAGAAGATAGATAATGCCGCTCGATCTCATGGAAAATAATAAAGCATGGCTAAGTTGGTGACTGATTTTACTGGCATGATGCTAAGTTTCTCCAATGCATTGTAAAGGCTATATTTTGTACCCTTTTTTTTTTATCCCTTCCAACTTTAAAAGGGGGGGATCCAACGTTATTTGCCTAGCATTTTCTAGAAAGTAGCAAGCTGGATCGTACGAGGTTGATTCCATTTTGTCTGGCTATTCCTTGGATTCCATTGTTGTTTACACAATTATTGCATTGTTTAGCTTTTTATGTTGGGTTTTGTGATCGTCTAACCACAAAATGGAACTACTGATTTTTCATTGTACACATTTTTGGCAACTAATTGTGATTTCGACGAAATAGCAAATATTTTATATTTACATGTGATGATAAGACCGTATATATTTCACTTTTTTCAAATGTTATACTGGTAAAAACTTGGACCAATCTTTTTATTGATAGTAACTAAATTGTTGAGGGTGACCTACATCCAATTTCTTAGATGGTGCATGGACGTGTGATGCAAAAAGCTCAAATGCCAACTAGTACCGGTGCCACCCTCTCCTCTCCCCCTCCTTTCCCTTCCCTAGTCTGTTTAAAATTGAAGGTGTTGTTAACCATCTTCCCTAAAAAGTTTAAACAGTTAAAGAAGGTATAATTTTAGTATTTTTATTTTAACACGTCCACATGACAAGTTGATGTGATATCACCAAATAATAATATTAAAACAAATAAATTCTACAAAAATTAATAACTAACCTGTCATGCAAGCACAAGTGGGATTGATCTTACTCATTTGGAGTTTTATTATTGATTGGTAATACCATGTCACCGTTGTATTCAATATTTACTCCACATGCAGACTAGATTTGAACCTAACATGTAGAAATCTTTTAATAAATAGGGTGACGGCGAGATTCAAACACAAGATATTTTTTTTTGATACCATGTTGAACAGCTATCAACTCCAAAAGTTTAAGTTATTAAAGTGTGTGTAATTGTAGTATTTATACTTCAATAGGTGTGGTTTAATGGAAAATTTTTTTCTTGCTTCAAGTTTATTGTTTTGGTTTTTGAATTTTGATGAATGAAAATAGTTGGCTTCATGCTCAAAGTAGGAAGAATTGCTCAAACATAATTTATTTTTCTTCTTGTCTTTTTTCTCCTTAATTTATCTTCTTGTCTTTTTTCTCCTTAATTGTTCTATGTAGTTGCACGAATGGATTTGTAAAGATTGTGGCAGACATGAAGAAATCCACACGAAACTCCATTGAAACTGGGTACATGGAAAAAGAGATTCGAAGCAGAGTCAACTGAAGATTAATGGTTAGTGGATTCTCCCCCACTATGGGCTGCACATTCTTTAGAACCTTGGAATGCACCTCAATAATGCATTCATCACCTAAGCAGTGAGATAGGATGAGGTCAAATATGCCTTAATTTAGGATTGGCTTTTTTTTGAGTTATATTTTTTATGACTCTAAACTGTCAAATCCCCTTTTGTGTGTGTTTGTGTGAAATAAATACCGTAAATAACCGTATTGTATTTTAAGTAGATGCTGAAATTGCTTGTATTCATGGTCTTGATGAAATAATGGTAAGTGAATTAGTAGAATTTGAAGAGAGTACCATTGGTATGGAATTGGGATCCCCAATAATTGGAAACATAAGATTCATATGAAAAAACATAAATAAACGGACCTCCCCACTTGCGCTTCTAAAAATAAAGGTACAAGAAAAACCATTTGATCCGCATTTAATCTTTTACAAACTAATAGATGTAAACAAATAGGGCTTCCTTCCACTAAAATGGGTTGATATGTGTGTGTGAGAAAGAAAGAGAGAGTGAGTGTGTGTGTGTATATGTGTGTATTTGTCTTATTTTTATGGGTTGGGAGTGATAGGGAGGACCTGCTTGGAACAAATCCACAACATACAACTGCCATAACTCCAATACAAAATTTGTCTTAAATCCTCACGAGGCTCATTCACTTTTTTTTTTTTTTTTTGGTATTGCGGTTAGGAGTTTTTAAACCAACTTATGCACATCTTAATTAATCTTCTCCTTGATCCGATTAAAAATAGACTATCTACACTAGAACTAAAAAATTAATTACAGATAAATTCATTGTGGTCTAACCTCAAAGAAGGTATTAAATTTCAAATACAGGACATCTGAATTTGTATTTCTTGTTTGTTGGAGTCGAGGCCAATTCACATTAGTCCAAAATATAACAAAGAGTTGAAACAGATAAGTAACCCAAATTCATGACATTTGTGATCCAAATGGACTGGATCTTATGTTTCAGGAATCATATTCGTCTCGGGCTGGGTCGTATGCGATATGTCCAGCTTAATAAGATGATTATCCGGCCCGAAAGCCCATCAAAAGCGGTAGAGCAAAGAATCGGCCGTAGGCCCTAATTGTATTAGCATTACACAGATCTGACCCCTAAGGCAAAAACCTCTCTCTCTCTCTCTATCTCTCTCATGGGTTCTTATCGCCATTTCCAACCTATCTCCAAATGTGGCACTGAAGATCGATCCAATCAAACAGTGGCAGCAGATCTAGATGGCACTCTTCTCATATCCAGAAATCCTTTCCCCTACTACATGCTTGTCGCTTTTGAAGCTGGTAGTCTTATAAGGGCACTACTCCTCCTTGCTTCAGCTCCATTCGCATATTTCACATACCTATTCATCTCAGAATCTGCAGCTATCCAAACCCTAATCTTCATCACCTTTTCCGGGTTGAAAATTCGCGATATCGAGCACATTTCTAGGTCTATTTTGGCCAAATTTTACGCCGAGGATGTTCACCCAGAGACTTGGAGTGTGTACAGTTCTTGTGCGAAGAGATACATAATTACTGCAAACATTAGAATTATGGTGGAATATTTTGGGAAAAACGTCTTAGGTGCTGAGAAGGTTATTGGGACAGAGTTGGAGGTATCAGAATCTGGATTGGCGACGGGGTTCGTCGAGAAACCTGGTGTTCTTGTTGGGGAACACAAAAAAGCAGCTATTATCAAGGAATTCGGCAGAAATTTTCCTGATTTAGGGCTTGGAGATAGAGAGACTGACCACGCCTTCATGTCGATATGCAAGGTTCGAATAACTCACCCCCATTACTATTCTCATCTTTTATTGTGTAATAGATGTCAAGTTTGCCACAAATTTTTGCTGCTATGTTGATGTTGTGACTAAGTTTCGTACATAGTATTAGCCAAAGAACTCATGAATTCAGTCAGACAATTTATCGAACACCTGGGAGGCATTTGGGTTACAGTTACTACTACTCCAAAACCAAGTATAAGGAGTCTTTCTACTTGCAAAACGTATTTTCTTTCTCTGTTGGGTGTACATTATTGATTTTTCAACCTTACCATCTTTTGCAGCTATTTCAATAGCAGGACCGCAATAAACTTAGTTTAGACATCAAAGGTATTAATAAAAATCATGAATTTTGGTAAACTTTTTGTTTGTCAAAAGTAGGAAAAATGAGGAAAACTTTTTATCATCTTTATATTTTTAATCGAGCATAGTGCTTTGTTCATGATCCTCTCTCCACCAGCTCCCCAACACAATATCACAGCAATTGATTTTCTCTAAATTGTATTTATATTGGTCGGTGTGGAAATTTGTTCACCCAACAGTCATGTTTCAACCTCCTCTTGTTCATTCTCTCTCACTCTCTCAACAACAGCAAACAACAGCAACAACATCGTGCTTTACTTTACAATTTTTTTCTTTTTCAGTTCAAAAGATATGGAGAGGACGAAGTAAATGTCTTTGATAGTCATCATAAAAGTGGAATTTAAGGATGATAGTTGCTGCCACTTTCACAAAGAAGCTGCAATTTAATTTGTTTGACATCTATATTCTATAGTTTACATCTTTTTTACTGCAGTCTTGACTTAATGTTGGGTTCCCTCTATCCTCATGAAGTTCTACGCAAAATTTATGATGTCAAAGCCAAAGAAATCCTGATGGGGGATTTGATGAAGTCTATAATTATATACAAGTCTGTTTTATATCAGCTAATTTACTTGATTTTATTATTACAGGAAGGATACATGGTTCCAAGAACAAAATGTGAGCCATTACCAAGAAACAAGCTTCAACTCCAGTAGTTTTTCACGAGGGTCGTTTCATTTAAAGGCCTACACCTATTGTCATCCTTTTGAACTTCTTATTGATGCCAATTGGCATTTTACACTCCTTTAGCGTCTACTTTACATTCCCTTGGTATGAAAAAGTGTCTGATATACCTATATGATGGTAGGAATCAAACATGTAGTCAAGGGCACCCCTCATTGCGGTATACTCTTTGTTTGCAACTACCGTACCATCCTACACCTGTTAGGACCCGTTGTTACTGCCGTTGAACTAGGAGTCTAGGACAAAACATCAGTTGTGTCACTTATAGCTTTAGCAAATTGATTTCACCAGTTGAAGTTGTTGCATTAACAAGGGACAGGGAAAAATGATGCAGAATGTGTCCAATACTATCAAAAAAAAGGTGGCTTAGAACTATATCCTGAAGGTACTACCTGCAGGGAGCCGTTGCTGCTAAGATTCAGTGCACTATTTGCTGAGCTTACTGGTAGAATTGTGCGGGTGGCCATTAATACCAAGCAGAGCTTGTTGTAGGGAATGACAGCTCGTGGGTACAACATGAATCGAATTCCTACTTATGAAATCACCTTCTTGAATCCACTGCCCCCTGAGCTTACTTGCAAAGATGGAACATTAGCCATTGAAGTTGCATATGCTTTCCATAGGTTGGAACCCACAACCATGACCACTGGGCCACTCCTTCACCTCATATATACCAGAGGGTGCTGGCTGGGACATTGAGGTTTGAGTGCAAGTATGCGATGATGGCTGGAATACATGGCCGAGTGCAAGCCAAGGTGAAGAAGCCGAGAAATGTAAATCGATTGATTTCCAATTGATAGAATTTGAGGCCTAGAGGACAGTGGATACATGCCCTCATGTAACACGGTATGTTTTCCAAATCATTCGAATGGATTGTGGTTACCTCTCCTCCTGTAATACAATGTTTTATTTTGGTTTCCCAAAAATCTAAAGGAAAGGGGAACTACGTACAAACTCAAAATAAAAAATAAAAAAAAATTATTTGTGATTGTATGACCATGATAATAACTTGTGCAACTATGCAAAAAACTAAGGATAAAAGTATGTGCACCCAAAGTGTTTATCAAGTTATCTGTTGTTTTTTGATTAATGATGAGACTTATTAATTTAACGGTTGTAGATGGTTTGGTGCACATTTTTTTGTGTGCATACTATTTGCTAAAAATCTAATGTCTTGTCTTTAACTTTGAGGAATAATTTAAATGGTAATAGAGACAGCCAGTAAACTCAGACGTTTTAAGATCGAATGTTGAAAATTTAGTAAGGGGTTAGGTCATGAGAAATTTATCACTTATGAATATTTTAATTTCAGTGTAAATGGTTTGTTTGGATGAGAGAAATGATTAATTGATATACGTGTAAATTTAATTGGAAACTCTGACGGTTAGAGAAAACAAATAAATAAATACGTACCAATATGTTGTCATGCTGCTGGAAATGCAGTACCCCACTAGGTTTCAATTTGCCTGAATTTAAATCCATGGCCCCTCTTCAAAGAAAGCTAGCTCAAATCAAATCAAATGGACAGGGTTTGTGGATTTATGAGTTCTATAAGGAGGAAAAATTGACGATACCTCCTACAAGAATACAAGAATAAAAATTGAACGTTTTTTATAAGAGTGAGTTTTGAATTTAGTCTCCCAGTTTTTGTTTTCTACAAAACAAACAAATTATCTAAGATCGAAGTGTTTCGATCTAAGGCACTATGATGTTTAAGTCAGTAATGGAACTGAGACAATTGCAAGAAGACAAAGAGTGTTCAGCGTACCTTGCATTTTAGTTTTCTTTGTTTTTTATAGATGGTCACCCCTTAGGGTTTATGTGATTTTTGATTCAAGATAGCACACATTCCTTTAATTTAACGATTCAGTTTGGGAAGTTGTTGATATTTTTCTAACAATTCCTTTTGACATCTATAATTTTATTGATTCGTTCATTCAAAATGCCTAAGTTAAAGGGTTATTTTTATCTTTTTATCTTTTGTTTTAAACAACTCGATTATAATGAAAGCCGAGCACTTTTAATGTTTGTCGAACACATTGATATGCTTGGTTTAATGAAAATCAAACTCTTTCATTACTTTGCCAATCACATTAGTCAGTTCAGATAGACCCATTTGACTGAGTAGTTGATGTCCTCGTCACTTGCCTTGTCTTATCAATCTCACGTGGGCTCATTAAATGCCACAACACGTATGGTAATGAGAGCCAACCCCTTCAAGTTCCATCCAAATGGATTGAATTTGATCTAAATTTGAGATAATAAGTATCCATTTTATTTATATTCTACGCAAATATGTTAATAGTTGGAATCAAATTTAAAAACTTAATTCGATCGTTATAACCCAACTAAAATCAAAATTTAAATAATGAAATTCGATAATCGGTGAATATCATATAATCAAAATATGAATTGGCAGACCTATTGATTTGGATTTTGCAAAACCTACTAGTTTTTATCGACGAACTACATTTGCCAAAACACACTCCTAGGAAACATCCCAAACCAGGAGGATAACATTAAAAACAAGAACCAATGGAAAGAAGCAAAACCTTCAGCAGGTAGCCTAGATTAGTTAGTAACTGACTGTAAACTACGTTATAGGGCACTTCAGTCATTTAACCACCAAGCACCACCGAGCCGTGCCTAGTCTTATCTTCCTAGCAGCGCCTCTCTGTTCAATTCAGGCGCTTCACCTTTACTCTCTTCCATTCATGGAGAACGGAAATTACAATCTCACCACCCTCAGCTCCCACCCCAACGACCGAATCAAGCTCAACGTCGGTGGCAAACTCTTCGAGACCACCGTCTCAACCCTCCGGTCCAGCGCCCCCGACTCACTCCTTTCTGCTCTCTCCAACCGGCCGGTCCACGACTCGACCAACCCGGTCTTCATCGACCGCGACCCCGATATCTTCTCCGTTCTACTCTCTCTCCTCCGCTCGAACCGCCTTCCCTCCACTTCTCAAAGGTTCACCAAACAAGAACTCGTTGACGAAGCCATCTACTACGGCATCGAGTCACAACTCAAATCGGCTCTATCACCGTGTCAACTCAATGGAATAGACTCTTCACTTTTCACCACAATCACACCGACATCCGACGGCGTCGTTTCGGACTTCAACGCTATTGACTCCGACGGGTCGGCTTGGATCGCTCATGGAGGCCAAATCTCCATCTACGATTGGAATCTGAGTCACGCCGGAACTGTACGGACGCATTGGGATTATATCAGCTCTGTTCGAAGGATCCGTCCCCAGATTGCGGTAATCGGATCTGAATTCGAATCCGGACTCCACTTTTATAACCTTTCAAATGGCCGTCGAGTCGGCTCAGCCGAGTGGACTGACTCGTCCGATCCGCGAATTTACCAATCAAGAGTCGTTGCTATCGCCGACTCGGTTGATTCCGTCTTCGCTTCCTTCAGTTGTCACCACAGAGAGAATTGTGTTCTCATTGTCGACAAATCAACTACGAAAATCGTATCGGAAATCGGAAGACAATCCGGCAATTCGGCAAAGAATATAGTCGCCGGGAAGCTGACGTATTTACCTGAGATTAATGTGCTTGTCGGAACCGCGGTGACGTCAGGTGCCTTCGGTTACGCCGGTTACATACGGTTGTGGGACCCGAGGTCCGGGGAGGTGGTTTGGGAAACAAACGAGCCAGGTTCGGGCCGAAGCAGTAGGTTCGGGGACCCTTTTGCTGACGTGGACGTCGACAAGCAGGAGCTGACTCTGTTCAAGGTGTGTTCGAAATCGGGGGATTTGGCAGTGGCAGACCTTCGTAAATTGAACGACGATCCTTGGGTATACTTGAGAGACAAAAACCCCAGTATGAGAAATATAGGTGGTGGCTGCAATGCTGTAATTCATTGTTATAGGAAGCAAGTGTTTGTGGGCAGAGAGGGTGAATTGGAAGTCTGGTCTAGAGTGGAGGAGAGAGAAAATTGCAGTCAAAGAGAGAAAAATGAATTGTTTGAAGAGTTGTATAGGAGGAATTATATGGATAAAGAGGGGGATTCGGAGAGAGGGATTATAAAGAAAATTGAAGGTGGTGGGGATAGATTGTTTGTAAGTAGAGAAGAGGTTGAGGGAATTGAGGTTTGGCAAAGTTCCAATATTTCTGGCGTGGTTTCAGCTAAGGACGAGTTTTGAGTCCTCCAAACTGCAAATCTTAAGCTTTACTTTCTCTCTTATAAATCTCCATGCGTGGTGGACCAGAGCAGAGTCTGCCCTCGGAATTAGAGATATGAGCTTGAATCCGTGATGGTAAGGTGTTCTGGGGATGGAGGAGGCTGTCTATTACCATCCAAGTGTGTTTCCAAATTTCTTTCTTTCCTCTATGATGTCATGTCACCATTTCTCCCAATGTACTACAATCAATGGCTTGAGGGAGGGGTGGGAAGAGTAATTGTATTCTGGTGTTGTATGATGAAATAAAGTTGGGAATTTGGTTTTGTGGTGAACCCTTTTGGACATATTGCATTGATGATCCAATTGACAAAGAAAATAACCTTGCTTGACAATGGTTTTGTTATGGATGGCCTGCCTTGTGGTCCAATTAATGGATGATCAAGTCCATGACTTGGCCATCAGACTTGGAGGAAGATGAATTTGTTCTGTGTCAACGTCGAAGCATGATTCTTANTGGTTTTGTTATGGATGGCCTGCCTTGTGGTCCAATTAATGGATGATCAAGTCCATGGCTTGGCCATCAGACTTGGAGGAAGATGAATTTGTTCTGTGTCAACGTCGAAGCATGATTCTTAGGGACAAATTCAGGCTAATGAAAGTGTTGCTGACAATCAGACCTGCTAAGACTGAACTGGTATATGGGTTTGGTAAACTTGTCCAGCAAGCAGATGATCCTGAAAATTTGGTCGCAAAGGCATTGATTAATTAGGATAGTAACAAAAGATTGAACTTCTCAAACATAAACTTTCTTGGGTGGAAGGACTAGGTATTTTCCGTCTATGTCGTTCGGGGACGAACCACACTTAATGCTTGAGAGTCTAGATATTGAATCCCTTACTTTAAACCTGGTTGGGCTGCATTAATTCCTGCAAAGATGAACTTTCCTATGAAATAGATCATCCAGTTGGCTTATCAACTAGCTATGCAAGCTTTTTGATCCAGTGATTGTTTGTCTTTTGGTTTTGCGCTAAGCCAATATGCTTAATTTGCTCTAGCGTAAATTTTCCCAATACCAATGGCTCTTTATCTTCCTTTAGAACTGACTGAAAGTGGCAGGCAGCGGGGTCTTTGGCAAAAACTAATGAATCGGATAACCTGTATCTACTATTTAGTCAAGCAAAGAGCTGGTCTCGTCGTACATCTTTTCATTTCCGGAACACTTCCCATCCACTCTGATTCCAGAGGCACCTGCAATGAGGTATCGGAACACTCGCTAGCTCTTTCCCTGCAATGTTGATTTATTCAATCTATTTTCCTCGTGTAAATGTGTAAAGTTTTTGTGTTTTCTTTTTTATTTCACTTTATTTTATTATTTTCATGATTAAATATCACGAGTAAACCAAATTGTAATTCGGACGGTCCGGTGTGAATGGCCACCATCATTTGTTGGGAAGATAGTAGTTCCATTGGAAGCATTACCTTGAGCCAAAAATGCCCCAAGTTTGGAAATTAAAGATCCCTCTTCAAAGCCTATTGGTGTTGTCCGAGTTTGGAAATCACACTTTGACAGGTTGCTTAGACATAGCAGGAGTGAAAGCGTATGCTCCCACCATTGGAATTGCAGTGGTTCTGGATTCTCATTACTATATGTTCCAAGCGTAGATGAGATTGAAAGGCATGGGTTACTCAGACGAAAATAGAGAGAGAGAAAGAACCTATAGAGTTAACTGCTATCCTTTCGACTTTGAAAAAGTTGTGTGGGGAAAGTATACTGTTCATCATTTTTCACTTAATAATTTAGTCACATTTTGTGCAATAGATGTTTGACCTTAAACAGAAAAGAAAATTAACAACTGTGCAGTAGTCCATAACTCCTGGATGAGATTATCGGTATCGGTCTAATCTGGAAGAGGTCATGTGCAACTTAGCAAATTCATAAGGAGGTAAATACAACTTACCCTGTTCTTTTTGCCATACATTTTTGCTGGGATGAAACTTGATTTAATGAGCGTTGAGGATTGAATATGTATTAGACACCCTTCACACGCAGTTGTCCACGTGAAAGAGAAAGAACAAGTTCAATAGGGTTAAGGAGTAAATATTAGGTATAACGGTTACATTACGTCATTATACTGACCCTCTCTTGTGATGATTATACTGACTCTCTCTTGTGATGATTTTCTGTTGGACACTGATGGTTGGATAACAACACAAAAATGCCTTTCTTTGCCTCATGGTTGTTGGTATTTGGTAACAAGCGGATTGAATAAGNAGTGTTGCTGACAATCAGACCTGCTAAGACTGAACTGGTATATGGGTTTGGTAAACTTGTCCAGCAAGCAGATGATCCTGAAAATTTGGTCGCAAAGGCATTGATTAATTAGGATAGTAACAAAAGATTGAACTTCTCAAACATAAACTTTCTTGGGTGGAAGGACTAGGTATTTTCCGTCTATGTCGTTCGGGGACGAACCACACTTAATGCTTGAGAGTCTAGATATTGAATCCCTTACTTTAAACCTGGTTGGGCTGCATTAATTCCTGCAAAGATGAACTTTCCTATGAAATAGATCATCCAGTTGGCTTATCAACTAGCTATGCAAGCTTTTTGATCCAGTGATTGTTTGTCTTTTGGTTTTGCGCTAAGCCAATATGCTTAATTTGCTCTAGCGTAAATTTTCCCAATACCAATGGCTCTTTATCTTCCTTTAGAACTGACTGAAAGTGGCAGGCAGCGGGGTCTTTGGCAAAAACTAATGAATCGGATAACCTGTATCTACTATTTAGTCAAGCAAAGAGCTGGTCTCGTCGTACATCTTTTCATTTCCGGAACACTTCCCATCCACTCTGATTCCAGAGGCACCTGCAATGAGGTATCGGAACACTCGCTAGCTCTTTCCCTGCAATGTTGATTTATTCAATCTATTTTCCTCGTGTAAATGTGTAAAGTTTTTGTGTTTTCTTTTTTATTTCACTTTATTTTATTATTTTCATGATTAAATATCACGAGTAAACCAAATTGTAATTCGGACGGTCCGGTGTGAATGGCCACCATCATTTGTTGGGAAGATAGTAGTTCCATTGGAAGCATTACCTTGAGCCAAAAATGCCCCAAGTTTGGAAATTAAAGATCCCTCTTCAAAGCCTATTGGTGTTGTCCGAGTTTGGAAATCACACTTTGACAGGTTGCTTAGACATAGCAGGAGTGAAAGCGTATGCTCCCACCATTGGAATTGCAGTGGTTCTGGATTCTCATTACTATATGTTCCAAGCGTAGATGAGATTGAAAGGCATGGGTTACTCAGACGAAAATAGAGAGAGAGAAAGAACCTATAGAGTTAACTGCTATCCTTTCGACTTTGAAAAAGTTGTGTGGGGAAAGTATACTGTTCATCATTTTTCACTTAATAATTTAGTCACATTTTGTGCAATAGATGTTTGACCTTAAACAGAAAAGAAAATTAACAACTGTGCAGTAGTCCATAACTCCTGGATGAGATTATCGGTATCGGTCTAATCTGGAAGAGGTCATGTGCAACTTAGCAAATTCATAAGGAGGTAAATACAACTTACCCTGTTCTTTTTGCCATACATTTTTGCTGGGATGAAACTTGATTTAATGAGCGTTGAGGATTGAATATGTATTAGACACCCTTCACACGCAGTTGTCCACGTGAAAGAGAAAGAACAAGTTCAATAGGGTTAAGGAGTAAATATTAGGTATAACGGTTACATTACGTCATTATACTGACCCTCTCTTGTGATGATTATACTGACTCTCTCTTGTGATGATTTTCTGTTGGACACTGATGGTTGGATAACAACACAAAAATGCCTTTCTTTGCCTCATGGTTGTTGGTATTTGGTAACAAGCGGATTGAATAAGGTAGGTTCTATGATGGCTTTTTAGGCTTGTGTTTATGAGTTAAGGTCTAAGGACTTTATATATACTAATGTACACGTACATTACACGTGAACCACTTTAAATATGAAATATATATATTAAAGCCATTGTTACTTTCTTTCAATCCACATCTAATATAATCCTTGATGTTTATTAGTCAAGAATCACGTTTATAAGAAAATTCTAAGACCTACTAACGAAATCAAATATTAAATAAAGTACTTGGTGCAAATAAATCATTCTCTATTTCATCCTTAAAAACAAACTCGTAGATTGAACAATAGAGAAACATGGCAACATGACTAACTAATTTTTCAAACATCATTGAAACAATTTGAAAGGACATCTCCAGAACTTGTCCATATAGCAACATATCTGATCAAGCAAACCCAATAGTTGCAGAGTTTTCAATTATTGTTAACCCATTTGTGGACCACCTTGGTCCACATTCACCATAATCTGATCCTTAGTTTCACACTAATGGGACATTTCGAGAAGGTTACGGATCAATAACACGTGTCCTCGGTCCTGAGGGACATATTTTCCCCCCGGTGACATATCCTCGACCTTAGTGCCCCCTCTGCCCCAACAGAGGAGTACCTCGATTTTATGATATGTTCCCTCGGTTCCAAGGAGTCACTCACCACCAATCTAAGTCATTGGTTTTTGAGGGAACTAGTGATTGACAGCTGGACTGGCCTAGGCTAGGTTAGTAATAATGAAAACACTCTACATAATGAAGCCAGTATGACAGGATGGATTGGACATTCAGCCATAGAGAGCCGGACACGTGGCATAAACCACGAGGTAAAGAGTAAAAAGATGGCATTGCCCATATGCGGCTAATAAAGACAGACGTTTAATGCACTGACAGTTATTAAGACATCTAGCATGACTTAACCAGCCAAGAAGTAAAAACATTAAATACTCAGGGACCCAAGCATTCAATGCCTCAAACATTGGAGAAAAAGCATTGAATGACCAAACAGTGCGAGCAATTAAGATGAGAGCATTCCCCTTGAAAAATATGGGAACACTGTCTCATCTCTATAGATTATCTACTGACTAGACTATCAGCAATGATTAGCCTTTGAAGGTATAAATAGCTCTTAAAAATGCATTGCTAAGGTACGAAAAATGACCTCTCAAGAACCCCAAATAGAGTTTTCTTATTCCCCTCTCTTAAAGAACTAACTTGACCGTCGGAGGGGATACGCTGAAAAACACTCCAGCGTCATTCTAACCTGTTTTTTGTGTTCCAGGAATTCCTTGTGAGCCATCAGGATCAGTTCTACAGCACCAGAAACAACTCATCACCAGTCTTTAGGCTCCCTTTGTCCGTCTCAACCTATTTCTTGTTGTTGGATCCATCGCTTCGACGGATCATAGCTCACTGTGGGAGAGATCTGTTCGCATCACAACCATTGTGCAGAAATTTCCCTACACAATCTGGCGTCGTCTGTGGGAAACAACTAAAGTTTCAAAAGAACAGTGACCATGGTGAACACTCGACAAAAGGGTAAGGGTCCTTAAAAAAGGGATACTGGTTTACCAGCCCCCTCTTGTTCGAAAACAAGGAATTATGCCGAAAGTGCCAACAAATAACTGACCGTTCATACGAAGGAACGTACCCACCAGACTAGTATGGGTATCAGGTCTGGAGGGTCCGTCCCGCTAGCTCGTCAACTGGTTGAGGTGATAAAAGAAAAGTTTGGAATCGATTACGGCAACTGGAGGAAGACAACGTGAATGTCCTCAATCGCCTTGATGAGTTTGTAGCCTCCAATGAAGGATCGCGAAATTCTCTTCGATCCCGGGAGCCTTCCATCAAGGAGGTAGAGCCTGAGGATCTGATAAATCATTTGAACAAAAGAACAGGAAACTCTAGCGCTCCAAAGCACCCGAGGGCCAAGGAACAGCTCCCGAAGGTTCCAGACAAGCGGGCAAGGCCGTTGGCTTGGGNTCTACATAATGAAGCCAGTATGACAGGATGGATTGGACATTCAGCCATAGAGAGCCGGACACGTGGCATAAACCACGAGGTAAAGAGTAAAAAGATGGCATTGCCCATATGCGGCTAATAAAGACAGACGTTTAATGCACTGACAGTTATTAAGACATCTAGCATGACTTAACCAGCCAAGAAGTAAAAACATTAAATACTCAGGGACCCAAGCATTCAATGCCTCAAACATTGGAGAAAAAGCATTGAATGACCAAACAGTGCGAGCAATTAAGATGAGAGCATTCCCCTTGAAAAATATGGGAACACTGTCTCATCTCTATAGATTATCTACTGACTAGACTATCAGCAATGATTAGCCTTTGAAGGTATAAATAGCTCTTAAAAATGCATTGCTAAGGTACGAAAAATGACCTCTCAAGAACCCCAAATAGAGTTTTCTTATTCCCCTCTCTTAAAGAACTAACTTGACCGTCGGAGGGGATACGCTGAAAAACACTCCAGCGTCATTCTAACCTGTTTTTTGTGTTCCAGGAATTCCTTGTGAGCCATCAGGATCAGTTCTACAGCACCAGAAACAACTCATCACCAGTCTTTAGGCTCCCTTTGTCCGTCTCAACCTATTTCTTGTTGTTGGATCCATCGCTTCGACGGATCATAGCTCACTGTGGGAGAGATCTGTTCGCATCACAACCATTGTGCAGAAATTTCCCTACACAATCTGGCGTCGTCTGTGGGAAACAACTAAAGTTTCAAAAGAACAGTGACCATGGCGAACACTCGACAAAAGGGTAAGGGTCCTTAAAAAATGGATACTGGTTTACCAGCCCCCTCTTGTTCGAAAACAAGGAACTATGCCGAAAGTGCCAACAAATAACTCACCGTTCATACGAAGGAACGTACCCACCAGACTAGTATGGGTATCAGGTCTGGAGGGTCCGTCCCGCTAGCTCGTCAACTGGTTGAGGTGATAGAAGAAAAGTTTGGAATCGATTACGGCAACTGGAGGAAGACAACGTGAATGTCCTCAATCGCCTTGATGAGTTTGTAGCCTCCAATGAAGGATCGCGAAATTCTCTTCGACCCGGGAGCCTTCCATCAAGGAGGTAGAGCCTGAGGATCTGATAAATCGTTTGAGCAAAAGAACAGGAAACTCTAGCGCTCCAAAGCACCCGAGGGCCAAGGAATAGCTCCCGAAGGTTCCAGACAAGCGGGCAAGGCCGTTGGCTTGGGACGACCTCTGTCGAAGACTGTCCGGGCGAGAGGGCGTGGAGGAGTCCGAGTTGGGGTCGACCCTCTCTGTTCGGCATGAGATGAAGGGTCATACCATCTGACGCCGAACGCACAAAGAGACGTTCCCTAAGCAAGGGGACGACCTCAGAGCCCGATTGGACTCCAAGAGAAAAAATAAGACCCTGCAAGAGGACGATACAGACAACGAAGTCATCCAATCTCCTTTTACAAGGAACATAATGGAGATGGAGGTGTCCAAGAAGTTTACGGTGCCAAGGTTCAAGGTCTATGACGGACGATCCGATCCGGAAGCCCACCTCAGGCAGAACAAGCAAATGATGTCCCTATACCACTCGGATCAGCGATTACTATGTCGAATATTCTCAATGAGCTTAGGGGACTCCGCCATGAAGTGGTTCAAAACACTTCCGCATAACAGCACAGGATCTTGGAAGGAGCTTACCAGATAGTTTTTCGCCCGGTTTATCACAGAAAGTAGGCGACCCAAAGATGTCAGATCACTACTGACCTTGAGGCAAAAAGAGGGAGAGACCCATTCGACAATATGCAACTCGTTATTGGGAAGAGGTAAACGAGGTAGAGGGGTGCTCCGAGGTTATGGCAGCAGCTTCTTTCAGGCTTGAACTCTCCCAAGACACCGACCTCTACCGATCCTTGACCAAGAAGACTCCGGCCGACATGGGAGAATTGATGAACTGGATAAACAAGTATTCTCGGGTTGAGGACGAGATGGTGGGGAGCAAAGGGAAGGCTCTGGCCCTGAGAGACAGGAAAGGGAGAAAGAGGGTCCCCCTTTTTGAAAGGGGTTGATCCCTCCAACTGGGAATTCCTTCAAGGGGGTCCACACTATGTTCAAGGAAACCATTTACAAACTATTCCATAAGATCAAGAAGGAAGCCTTCTTGAAATGGCCGCCCAAAATGCAGGGTGATCCATCAACCCGAAACCAAAAGGTGAAGTGTTCATTTCATCAGAACTTCAGACATCTCACTGAAGACTATAAGGTGTACAAGTCCTTCCTAGAGAAGCTGGTCCAGGATGGGCACTTGAAGGAGTACATTGAAACACCACCGATGGAGGTCTGCACTATTAAGGATCAAGTTACCGTCCAAGGCAATGTGATCGACATCATCAATGTCTGCCCCCTAGAACGTCCGACGTCCAAAACACTCAGGTCAGACCTCAAGATGATAGCTTTTCACGAGAAAAGTGAACAAGACGGATGGGGGTCAGTCGAGCAAAAGCCCTCAAGCTAACAAAGGGGAGATCACTTTCTTGGACGATGACTTGGCAGGCGTGGTGTTCCCCCATAAGGACACCTTGATCCTAACCTTGAAGATTGGCAATTTTGATGTCAGGATGGTGTTGGTCGACTCCGGGAGCTCTTCTAAAGTAATATACTTCGAAATCTTGAAGCGCATGCATGGGACTTGGTACTTGGGACCTTGCCAAAGTTGATACACCGCTTGTGGGATTCAATGGCTCTTATGCCCTACCCTTGGAAAAAAACACACTCCCAGTCACCGTAGATCCCATTACGACCAATACAAAGTTTGTAATGATCGACTCTGACTCACCTTACAACATTATTATGGGGTGGTCCTGGCTACACACCCTCGGGATTGTGCCTTCAACTTATCACCAAAAATTAAAATTTCCCACTTCCGGGGGGGGGGGGGGGG
>CAUOFW020009569.1:0-29215 GCA_963454935.2 Ilex paraguariensis | reverse complement strand
TGCAGCAGCCACTGTATGCAAATAGGCCAAACTTGAGTTCCGTATCTAATCTACCTACCCCAATGTGCTGTTTTAGCACGACAACAGTAGATGATTGATTAGGTTTTGAATGGACGCCTGCGTGGAAGCACCATTGATTGCTTTTGGGGCTGAAGTGTTGCTTGCATTAGTGTCCTAGTGCCATACTTTTGTATATGAGATCTTAATAGGATCAGTGAAACTAGGTCAGAGTGTTGTCTGGATTAGTTACAGTTCCTTTGATATTTTCCCCCTCTCATCGTATTACGGTTCATTTGATTGAATAAGTTGGTGACTGATGTTTTACAGGTTTCTTTTTGATTACCTAATAAAGTATAGCATGAACTGTGTTAGGGAACTATTGGGGTGTGGAATCAATGATGTCTTGCCTTCTTATTGCAGCTAAAACTATTTTTCACGGAAGTGACTTTTGCCAAACCAAAAAGCAGTCGCAATTCAAGCATAGGTGAGAGTCCAATGTTCTTGTGCTTCTGTTTTCTGCTCAATTTGTTTTGAATGACACATCTAGGATAAGTTTAACTCTGAAACAAAAATAACTAATTACCACTTGAAATTCTGAACTAAATCATCAGGGTTGAGTTAGTTCAATTCGAATAATGAAGTAAAATTATGGATTCGGTTGATACATGAAATTGATTAATAATTGTATCGTTTGTAATGCGGATACATGTGCAACTTTATAAAAATACTATTGCCTCATCTGCAGCTAATTATTGCATTTTTGTGAGTAGAGGCATTTGCAGTTTGTGAGAACTATTCACCTCCTGAAGGATTCAATGAGAAAGATTTGCATCGCCTCCTTGAAAAAGTTGGAAGTCCATCTGGTGCAGAAGATCTAGGTATGTATTGCTCTTAAGATTTATGTTATATTTTTTATGCTTGTGGATATTGATCTTCCGAGGCATCCTTGTGCTGTATCCAGTTAATGAATCCATCTTTAACCTCCTAGAGCTAAAGCAAGAAATGGTTTTTAATGTAGAACTATACATCTTTCTTCCCATTTCAGGAAAGAGAAATTAGAATAATTAATCTGAAGCTTTATGAATTGGAAAATGCTTTAGTTGAAGAACCTTATCATCAATGTGTGTCCCTCTTTCTTTTTGGAGCTTTGCTAGAGGGGTCGAGGGAATATGAATGAAACAAGAATATCAAATAGAAAATAGAAAGGCTCCATTTGAGGGAAAGTGAGGGTCTAAAATCTTTGCTACTCACCTATTTAAAGTTTGCATCTAGTGGGAGTTTGAAGAAAATAGTTGGTGTCTCCGATGTGATCCTATTGACTTGAGAGGAAATATCAGAATGCTGGTTCTATGTTTTAGAATTTTTGTGAAATTTATGATTTCAAATTTCTTATTATATCATTACATTTTTTTCTTTATCACTTGTTAAGAATATGTTTGATTACAGATTGCAGTAGTGGATGGTTGGAAGGGGTCAACAAGGTTTATATCCCATTTCTGGCTTGTGGGGACCTCAGTGGCTATGACTCGGATCGTTCATATCCACTTCCTAGAACTGCCGATGGAACTTATCAGAGCTTGGATCCTGTACAGCCCCCCATCGCTCCCCCTTATAAGAGAGCTCTTGAAATGAAGAAAGCTTCCAGTCAGGGAATTCGAGATCTTGAGAAGCTCTCGCTTGATTCTTGATTATACGATTTGTACTAATTTCTTGTCAACGGCCATTCCCAAAATCGAATTAACATGGAATGGCTGGTTTTATGTTATAAACTATGGAAGAACTAGTGGTTGGACAATGATAACTGTGTACGTTGTTCATTTCTTTGGGTTAAAAGTGGTGGCCACTAAGATAGAATACTAGATTAATTGTGGGTGATAAACCTTTTCAACCAATTTTTAGCTATAGGTACATGATGAGTGGGGCAATGATGTTCATAGACGCCTGCAAAGCTGTGTCTGTCCCGGGTCTCTTTCAGATAGTCAATGAAAAGTGATTTTGCGCAAGTACTACATCTTCGTCAGTAGTTTCATATTCTTTTAAAAACTACCTCCAATATCCTATTGCTGATGTCTGTGTTTTACTTATACAAGAACAATTTACCTTCTTCTCTACACTTTTCGGGAGCACGGATAGTTCTCATATCGGTGTTGTAGTAGTGTCGGAAGTGTTTGATTTGATACGGTTAACAGTATCTTGAATAGTGAATTCAGTTGAATATGGGGGTAGAAGTGTTTTTTTTTAGTCATGAACAACTATTAACCTATTTGGAGGAGTGTATGATTTTTTCCTTTGGTTTTTGTGTTTTTGGTTATGTAACTTATAAATGTCGGTGAAATTTTATGAAAGCGGCGTTTATTTTGATCTATTTTAATTTTATTAAAAAGTTAATATTTGTTAGGTCTTATTATTTATATAGCAATAAAATATGCTTTATTTTTAATATATATTATAATTGTTAAAACATATATTATTATTTTAATTAGTTCTATTCTTGTCAACCGTGTTCTATATGTCATATCGGATACAACAACTATACTTGCATTCACACTTCTTAAATGTCACAGACATGCAAGACATAATAGGGGGATAGATTATCATTCCCCGTGCTTTATACTAGATGTTAACACGTAATTTAGTAAGAATTACGAAGCTCTAAATCTTCATTAACTTGAATTACGTTGTGTGCTATGCAAAGGTTTGCAATCCCAAGGTAATAAGAGGCTCTCGTCACTGTGAGACCTGCCCGAAAAAGGTTAAGTATGCACCCTTGTCGAAACATAGATACATATGATAGTATTACAACATCATGTTTCATATGATAAAACATATGAAAAGAACCTAGAAATCTCCTGTTCATACAGGGAGGTGAAGCACATCAATTGGCTTGGATTCAACTATATGAGCATGATCCCTAATTGAAGTGTTCACTGCTACAATCTAAGAGGAGTATGGAATTTTTGCTATGTATTTAGTTTCCTAAATCAACAAAGAAAGCAGTTTATTACTTAAAAAATACAACACAGTGTACGAGTCTCGTGTTATTACGGGTTTGGAGAGAATGAAAATATTTACGACTCACCATAAATCTATTTGTTTCACTTTTCTCTTAACCCTCTGTATAGACAACCATATTTGATCTCTGCAAAGAGGAAGAATACTTTTAAGAACTAGATGCAATTCTCTTTAGCTTTCTCTGGATGAGAACCAAGTTGTCCCAAATGCTTCTGCTCCTTTCATTTTTATATCTTCTGCCACTGTCCATGAATCTCTAGCAAGAACTTGTGGAAACCGAGTTTGATCTCTGCAAGGTGGAAGAAGAATTTAAGAACTCGATGCAATCCACCATAGCTTCAGCTCGATGAGAATCAAGTGGTTCTGCATATGATCGTGACCTTGCCAAACTAGAGGAAGAAACTCGACGTGAAGACCTTCTTCTAGAGGATAAAGTACGCAAGGCTCTCGCCACTTCTGCCCCAACGCTCTTAAGAAATCTCACCGCTGAGAATCCTGAGCTTTTGGGTAGTCTAAAACTCCAAATTCCGACCACCCTCTTCTTGTTTCCACCACCATGTGTATGAAAGATTGTTGGCTTATCATCATTGATATCAGGACTCTGACTCAGAGTCACTCTCCTGCTTAAATTTCTTGACATCATACACTAATGGTGGTGGGGAAAAAGAAACAGAGTTTCTGAAGGTGGAAGAAGAGGGCAGTTGGAGAAGTTGTAGTAGGTATTTATTGATGAGAACAGGTGAGAAGAAGAACAAGAGAGACAGAGAAGGAAAAGATGACTGAGGAAAGGTAACGAAGAGGATCTTATTGCAATGAGAAATCTTCACAATATTGCGAAAATATACATATGCTTGTTCCAAGAGGTTGACTGTGGACCAAGAAACGTCTGGTTCACACAATCCCTTCTTCTTTTTTTGGTTTCGGTAAATGTTTTACACGTATTTCGATACAATTCCTTCGGTTCAGTGTAATTTAGTGTCTGAGTCATGCACATGATGTACAAATGTTTGGTACCTCTCATGAATCAATTGCATTGTTGGGTTGAACTTATGACGACCCAATTGATGAACCACTGAATTCAATGCCCTGATGTTATGCATGTACCTACTCATCAGTCCCAGACATTTGCACAGTTCGGATTTTAATACCGAGCTGGCATATTTATTATTCATGTTAGTATACCGTGTATTTTTTAACGATTCTGTCAAATATTTCCACCCTTTGAAGAAATGTTCAATGAGTTATGGCACGGGGTAGGTTTGGGGGTGTTAATTAAGACGAGCTATTCGTGTTCGACTTGAATAAGACTCGGTTCGAGTTCGACTGGTGTTCTAAATGAATTGAATTTAAATTAATTTTTGAATTTATTTAGAAAAATGAATTTAAAAGGTTTGACTCAAATTCGTAAAATTTAATTTATTTATATTTAAATAATTCGAATTATTCGGATTCGACTCAAATTCTAAACAAATGGAGCTAAAATAATTTTATATGCTCGTTTAAAAGAACGATTATGAAAAACTCGGATTCAAGATCCGATTAATACCTTAGGTGTGGGATGCTCAAAATCTTCTCACATTAGTTTTCAAAAATTTGCCCTCAAAAATTTTTGAAGGCAAGTATGAGCAATAGAAAAATATTGGGTAGACGAGGTTTGATGAGAGAGAAAAAATAAGTTTGGTCAAGAGGAAAGAAGTGGTGGAGCCANTTTTGAAGGCAAGTATGAGCAATAGAAAAATATTGGGTAGACGAGGTTTGATGAGAGAGAAAAAATAAGTTTGGTCAAGAGGAAAGAAGTGGTGGAGCCATTGAAAGGAACAACAGAGAGATGTGTTACAGGGTAAAAAGGAAGGAAAAGGAATGGGGTGTGGAACACAGAGACAATACCTGATACTCTTCCCATCAGCGTTTCTTTTGAGGTGACTCTCATGGATTATATATCTTCCTTTTACTGCCCACCTTGGTTCTGTTCAGGGATCAGAATTTCTAAGGGTGGCCCATTTGAATATGTATATGTATATGTGTGTGTGTGTGTGTGTGTGTGAGAGAGAGAGAGAGAGAGAGAGAGAGAGAGAGAGAGATTCTGGTTTGAAGGGGGGCTTGGGGTGAAGACAAAAATTCTTGTGTTGTGGGGAACCAGCTACCTTTACCTTTATTTTACCTTCTTTGACAAAGGAAATGGTTGTGTTGAAAATATTGCTTGGTGCACCATGGGCTTGGGGCCATTGAATCTCTCTCATGCTAAGACCCTAATTCTTTCCCCTACTTCATCTTCATTATTTACACGAGTCTAAATACCAAATGGTATGTATTAACATATTAGCTAATGGCTTCACTATGGAATTGAGTTTGGTACTGTGTATAGAAATTTACTACAAATTAACCAAAAAAAAAAGTTATCGATTATAATATTTGAGAATTAATCTTAAATGGTCTCGTCCCATTTTATTGTAACGTCACTAGATTAAGTTATATCATCTTTATGTTGTATCATAAATTAAAACACAAGAACTTTGGCTCTATTTGATAACGTCTTTTTTTTTTGTTTTTTGTTTTTAACAAAAAAACAAAAAAAAAAGTGTTTGATATTTGTTTTTGTTTTTGTTTTTTTTTCCATCTAGTTTTGAAAACAAGTCCAAAATTTCCACACATAAATTGATGTTTTCAAAGATGGGTACAAACACAAACACGTGCGGCAGGAGGGGACTTTAACGAGGTCTACCCATCAAACTNGGTACAAACACAAACACGTGCGGCAGGAGGGGACTTTAACGAGGTCTACCCATCAAACTCCATTAACAACAAAAATCCTATTTTTTGGTGGAAGTATTTAAACCCCACATTTTTATCGTCCATCTCTCTCTCTCTCACACACACACACATCTGTGTCTCCGTTGCAAAACAACAACCATCTTCAGATCTGCTCTCCATTAGAAAACGATCTCCCCATGTTAGATCTACTCTCCATCTTTGCTCAATCTCTACCTTTACCTCTCTAGCTTAGATCCGACATTGATATATATATGTGTGTGTGTGTACAGGGATGGATTTAGAATTTCATTGTAACGGGGCCCAAATTTAATAAAAATTATAGCACAGCCAAAATTTTTATTCAATAACCCCAGTTGAATGTTAGCGTTAATGTTAAATTTTTATTTGGATAGAACTATCCGAATATATACTATACCATGTAAATGAATTTGAATTATAAATATAAAAACTAAATTGTACCTGCCATTATAAAAATAAATATAATATTTTCAAATCCACTTTTCACTTATAATATGATTTAGTGATTATAAATAAATTTAAAGTAATCTTGATTCAGTGTATCGTTCATACTTTGAGTCATGTTTGTAGCTGAATATTGCAACTACTTCTCTTTTTTGGTCATAAAATTAATTCTAGCAAAAAATTAATATAAAACAATAATATATGAGAGAAATTAAAGTAATTTTCAAAAATATTTTTTGATTTAGTTTTTAAAATTTTNTTGTTGTATCTAAGTCATATCGTATTAAAATTTGTCTAACACATATTCATCTAATCTGTAATCGTATATAATTGAGTTCGTGTTATGTTAGATTTGAATCATATATTAGTCGTGTTTAGCCTGGTTGGTGTCAAATGNACAAATTTTTTATTTTAACTTTTTTAATAAAAAAATAAAAATTAATTCTAATTTTATTTTTTTTACATTAAAAAGTAAAAACATTATCAAACACAACCTCAATTATTTACACAGCATTCACAAGAAAACTGTCATTTAAGTTCCGTTTAATAACGTTTATGTTTTTCATTTTTCGTTTTTCGTTTTTATTTTGAAATTTAGAAAAAATAAGAAAAAAAAACTCGTTTGATAACCGTTTTTTTTTTCTGTCATCATTTTTGTAAACGAGAGACAATTTTCAAAAACGAGAAAAAGATGTTTTTCGTTTTTTAATTTTATTTTTTATTTTTTAAAAAATTAAAATNTCAAACTTGATGATGCATAAAATTGTTTATGCAAAAATCAATTAAGAGGGAAGTGTACAGGGCTCAACACAAGTAAATACATAAATTAGGTGGTTCGGTCTAGGTAACCTACTTCATTAGGAATGGTTACGGTGGCCAAAGAATCTTATTACTTGAGAGGTATAATGTGCTGAAATGTGTGTGATACCCCCATTTACATGTGAAGTTTACAATTTATAAAGAAGTACAACTTTCATAGCGCCCCAAAACGAACTTTGATGGAGGCACCATCATAGGAAGCCTTGGTTAAGGTGTCACCCGTGTGATTAGAATGGGTGACTCTGTGATGTCGGCGTAACGAACANTAAAATCCGTTAACGTTACAAACGACAAGAGAATCTAGTAGGGTTTCAATTTTGATGGACCTGTGAGAATCTTAACAGATCATTGACAGCTGATCCCTCAGTGCTGAAAGTCAAAAGGTGTCTGTTTTTCTTTATTGCTATTAATAGGCCCAGATTACTTAAAAAAAAGGTAATCTGGGGTATTAATAACAATAAAGAAAAACAGACACCCAGATTACTTAAAAAAAAGGTAGNTTATGGTCTTAGTCCTTGTTGCTTGTATTTGTGAGTTGGGCATGATTTATAATTCTAAACTTGATTTGAGTTGAGCCCGTCAAAACCGACTAAAACTAAATTTAAACCTTATAATTTTATGTCAATTTGATATCAANAAAGAAAAACAGACACCTTTGGACCTTCACAGAGGTGACTGCAGTAGTGTATGCCATTCTGCTGACTAAGACTTTGGGTGCTTCTCGGAGTTTGAAAACCCACTGTATTTGGAGAAAAATTATGAGTAGCGGTATGTATCATAAATTTGTAATTTAAATTTATATTTTAAATTAAGGAGAATTATTAGATCAGTAAGTCTCATTAATTTTTTTAAATAAGACTCACTGATTCAATGATTCTCCTTAATTTGAGATGTAAATTTGGGTTACAAATTTATGATACATATTATTACTCAAAAATTATTCCATCTGAAACTCCCAACCGTGTGAAAATCACCCGGACTTTGATTACGTTACCATCAAAAAAATTTCGATATCATACCTCTAAAATTTATTTTATTAAAAAATATTTTTATAACTTTAATGGTTGATTTATCACTTTTATAAGTATTTTTATTACTGTTGTAACTACTATTTTTATCACTTTTATTCGATGCAAAAAAAATTTATCATTTTTGTGGATCTTTTTACTACTGTTATGAGTGATTTTACTATTGTTATGATAATTATTTTTATCACTTTTTTAGGTACTACAATAGTGATAAAAACACTCACAACAATGATAAAAATATCTACAAATATAATAAATTTCAGTATAGTGTCAAAATTTTATTTTTTGATACCATAATCAAGTCTGAATCAACATGACTTAGGCATTTGAGAGACATATAGTGTTGTTCATGGAACATCTCGTATCGTATCTTTATTGTATTGTATAAAAATTTATCCAGTTTTACCCAACCTCATTTATAAAACATGTATCGCGGAATTCGGGTGTAAATTATGTTTAATGGATTTGTGTCGTATTTAGTTAAATTTATATCAATTGTACTGACGTTTTTAGCAATTTCCTCGTACTGCAAAAAAGTTTGAATAAGTTACACTCACATTTCAAAAATTACACTAAGACCCCTTGATTTTTTAACACGTGTGACAACTGCACCTCTTTTGTCTAACAGACGTTAACAATTTCATTAAAAAGACTTTTTTAACCCTTATATATCGTTGAGATTTACCTATGCCCATATATTCAATTTATCCAACTCACCCCTTTACTTGACTAAGTCAAATTAAATAAATTGAAAAAAAATTAATGTTTCCTGCATTCTAGTTAAGTTAATCTTATTTTTTTGAAAAAAAAAATAAATTTTATCTTTTCGATATTAAGTTAATTTTTTAGTTTTGGTCAATACAATGATCATCACCTGCCACTCCAAGTCCACCAATTCTCACCACCACCACCATTGATGTACTTTCTTTATTATTATTATTTTAGTGCGAGGGACATGAGATTGGAACCCTCAACCGCCTATAGTAAGGAGTGAGACCAATCTCTCACTTCTGTATACCCTCTTTCTTAGGTCCATCTCTTTAAAATATGTTTCATGGGTTATCAATATAATCATGGTTGTTAAGGTTAAAAAGAAATAATTTTTTCAACTAAACAACGAAATGCATACTAACAAATCCTTCTCCCTGACTTTGTGCAGCTATATAAGCAAACCCAATATCTGGGAACAAGCCAATACCGTTTTCTAGCATAGCAAGAACAATCCTCTGCAAAAAGTCATTTAATAAACATTTAGAATTTCATATTCTTTTGGATTTCTGTTATAGAAGTGCAAAAAAATAAGTGTCCTTAAAAGGTGCTCATACTTCTGTTATGAGCCTATAGCGACCATGACCAGAGAGGCTAATTCCAAAACCCATCGTTAAAGCTGAACATAGCTTCATTAATCTCATGCAACAAAAACAATATACAATGAGCACACTCTACAGTTGAACCATTGGACCAGGAAGGCACTTCAATCTGCTAAACACCTCTAATGTCTCAAGTAATAAGCACTTTTAATGGATCATTGCCTAGTGGGGTAGATAAATACTTGGCTAACAACTTCATCCATCTACTACCGACTTTGTAGACATACAGAAGAGGTAATCCACAATCTTTATGATTTTTTTTTTCTAATTTTACCACTTTCTTGAAATTGTTTCAAACTGCCCACTCATATAAACAAAATACAGAAGCGCATGCATAACGTCAAAAACTGAAAACACAAATACATTTAGCCATGTTTTAATGGCAGAATTTGGGGAGCTTCTTTGGCTGACAAATTTTCCATGTGAAAACTATTAATGCATCAAGAGCCAATTGGCTGACAAGGGTAGTACATGGTTTGCAACAAAAAAGTTGAGTAATTGTCATTATCCATAACCTTTTGTGAGCAACATATTAGAAAAGCAAAAATTAGCTCAATTTAGTCAAGTGCATATGGTGCCATATCAGCTGATACATAGTTAAATGGCACAACATGACCTCAATCATGTCTGCTAAGTGGTTTTTGGTTGTGATCTGCTTCACATCACCACCTGCAGATGAGCATCACCTGATTTTTTGTCATTAATTTTTTTTTCAATTTATTTATTTTGACTTAATCAAATAGAGGGGTGAATTGAATAGATTGGATATGGGCATTGATAAATCTCAAGGATATATGAGGATTAAAAAAATATTTTTAATGAAATTGTTAAAATCTATTACACAAAAGGTTGCGGCTGTCACACGTGTTCAAATGTCACAGGGTCTCAGTGTATAATATAGTTTATAATTCAGATTATTGTTGTATCTAAGTCATATCGTATTAAAATTTGTCTAACACATATTCATCTAATCTATAATCGTATATAATTGAGTTCGTTTTATGTTAGATTTGAATCATTTATTAGTCGTGTTTAGCCTGGTTGGTGTCAAATTGTTTATTTGACAGGTTTAAAAGGTTCACCATTTATCATTCAAACTTGATGATGCATAAAATTGTTTATGCAAAAATCAATTAAGAGGGAAGTGTAGAGGGCTCAACACAAGTAAATACATAAATTAGGTAGTTCGGTCTAGATAACCTACTTCATTAGGAATGGTTACGGTGGCCAAAGAATCTTATTATTTGAGAGATATAATGTGCTGAGATGTGTGTGATACCCCCATTTACATGTGAAGTTTACAATTTATAAAGAAGTACAACTTTCATAGCGCCCCAAAGCGAACTTTGATGGAGGCACCATCATAGGAAGCCTTGATTAAGGTGTCACCCGTGTGATTAGAATGGGTGACTCCGTGATGTCGGCGTAACGAACGAAGTAGTTGAGTCTTGTGATGCATACTCTGATTTTTTTACTAAGATGAAGATATCACGTGCGTTGCTAGTAGACTGAGTTTTTAAAGGTTATGGTCTTAGTCCTTGTTGCTTGTATTTGTGAGTTGGGCATGATTTATAATTCTACACCTGATCTGAGTTGAGCCCGTCAAAACCGACTAAAACTAAATTTAAACCTGATAATTTTATGTCAATTTGATATCAGATTTGACTATATGTTTAAAATTATCAGGTGTTTGTTAATGTGAACCAAGAATGGCGTTCTGTGTAAGCCGAATGAGTTATCATTGGGAGTCCACCAATCCAAACTTGTTATGGCAAACCCAAACCAGATAGACATAACTGGTAATTTGGCAATGGTCCATTTTTCTTTTTTCTAATCAAGAATCGTCCTAGCACTCGTGTCCATTATATTTTTTTTGTGGTTAAAGAATAGATACTTAGATAGGGTATTGCTTGCACATACCTGTCATGTCATGAACATTGTTTCTCAACATTACACGTTTATTTATAGGACATTTTACTGTGTGTACACGCGGGTCAAAACTAAAGGCAACTGCTGGGGTGTTTATGGGCTGGATTATTTATGAGTTTTGTTATTTGGTTAAAAAAAAAATAGGTTTAAAATTTGATAAGCCAGTTAGTTGGCCTGTTCGAGTCCAATATTATTAAAAAGAAGACTTGAATTTGCTCCTAAACCCATTACTCAGCCCAGCCCAATAACCCATCTACACAGTCCGCCCACCCTTCCTTTGAAAAAAAAATTATACTTTTACACTATTAAATTTGAAACTTTGAAATAAGTCTCTCAATATCGGAATTTGAAATTTTAAAAATTTAGATACTATAAATAATGTATTATTTTCGCGAAGTATACAAGTTTTAAAGAGTAGAGTAATACAAATGATAGATAAATGAGTAGGTGTCAACTTAATTAAGATATATTTGTGCTATTGGATATAATTCATCTCCTAATCAAAAATAAAATTATTTATTATTTTATTTTTATTTATTGTGATTCTAATTTTGATTCAAAAATATAATTTACACAAATATTAAATTATAAAAATATTTATGATTTTTAAATGAAATTGTACATAAAAAAGATAGCAAGCAAGCCCCGCCGCCCGGAGGCTCAATCAATAGGCTCAAGGGTTGGGCTATGGATAGCCTACCTCTATCCGAAATCCTGTCATGTCCGTCCAATAACGCATTTGAATAAGAGATTGAGCTTACATTACTTAGGTCCAACCCAAAAAAGATCTGACGAACTTAGCCCAACCCGACTCATGACCACCCGTAGCTAGTGTGTGCTCAAAACGTTAATAATAAATTTAGTCCTAACGAGTTAGCCCCACTGAATTAATGTAGTTGTACAGAGTCGATCCAAATATTAAGCCAAAAAAATTAAAATTTTACTCACCGAAACAACCACTCATGTCGGTATCTACAGTATCATACTTGGATGTTTATGCCAACTCCCCATTGTACGTTTTTTAATCTCAGCTGTGTCAACTATGATGACACTTCAAAATGGGCCAACATATTATTCCATGTCTTCCCATTAAATTCAACAACCTGTGGCGAACAGACACAGCAAGTGATGACACCAATGAAAATTTTATAACTTCATGGGTGGTTTAGCAACTAAGCTTGAATTAACTCAAAAGTCTTAACTTTAATACTCTTTATACTTTTTTTAAGGGGTCAATCATTCTTATTTTTCAAATGATATGTTCTAAATCCGTTCGAATTACGTTGATCAATATTCGAGTTTGAAAGAATAGTTGACATAAATTTGAACAAAAAAAAAAAAAAATTTAACGATTTTCTTAATGCACCAAATTGCAAGTTTAGCCGAGATGTGTCTGAGTTAGTTCAAATACCTATAATACAAAAAAAATGCAAGTTTAATTCTAAATAATCAAATAAATGGCGGAAAACGAATCCAAATTTCTTCATTTCACACGCTTCAATATATAAGAACAAATTTAACTTACCGAAAAAAATTATATATATATAAGAACAAATGACCCAAAAAGAAATTTATTTAGTGCTTAGACTAATACATTATATATGGTTATATAAATGAATGCATATAACCCACTTACGTAAAGCATATTCAATGGTATATCTCTTCTCCCTAAGATATTGATATGTATGTATAGTCTCCATTCTTACATGGTCCCACTTGTCCCACAATTATTCCAACAATTAGTGACGTGAAGTTAATCAAGAAAGTATTCTCTAAAGAAACCAAAATAGAAATTCGACGAATTTACATATGTAGTATATGCTTAATGGGTCTAATTATGACAACGATATATTCTTGTTTAGAGATATCATAAACAATAGTGCTTGGATTTGCACGGGTAAAAACTAATTAAAAATAATGATTATTTACGTTACTCAACTCTCCTCTTGAGTTACATGGCAAAGACGTGACGTAAGCTTTTATTGTATTTTTAAAATAGAAAAAAAAAGTGTAAATAGATTACTTTATTAAAAGATTTATTTTATCAATATATATATATAAGCTAGATGAACATCAACTTGAGAAGAAAAACAAAACAAATAAGTAGAATGAACATTGACAGTTAGGTATTGTTGGCAAATTTGATTGGAGAACAAATTGAGAGATGACATTGAAGAAGATTGCTTTCTCTTCAAAAAAGTCTTTATTTTTATTTTTATTTTTTTTCCTCTTATTTTCTGGGTTATAGGCCCACAATACAATAACCAAAACATGTGCATACGTGAAGTAAGTGACCTGGCACATATAATGGATCCAGATATTTTTTAATATTTTTTTTTATTTTGATAAATTAATATGTATTAATAAGTGATCAACTTAAGACACAACGAGTCTTTTTTGAATTCAAAAAAAAAAAAAAAATGAACAAGATCTCACAGCTGTACCACTTGTTGATAATAATCTAGTATCATCTTTTCGTTGATGTTGATACTATCAGCGCTATGTTGGTAATGTAAATGTAATATTATTTGGACTTAATTAAATGACTTAATTAATCACTATTATTAGATTGAAAATAAGTCTAATGCTAATTTGGACTAGGGATCTGAACAAGTCAAACAAAAGAGGTTGAACAAGAGTTTATTGAGCTTATTTTTCAAAATTAACCTTAAAAAGTGTTCGAACTTGACTTATTTTCTGAACAAGGAAGTTCGAGCAAAGGTCAAATTAAGATAAACCCGAATAATTAAACTATTTTATATATAAATGAGTCAAATTTTATCAAAATGAGCCAAACTTATAAACAAACTTAAAAAGTTATTTATACTCGGTATGTATTCTAAACAAACAAACCGAATCTAAATCGAATATGAGTAACTCGAATCGTCCATCACTTTTAATTGAGATCCGTTAACAATTCGACGAGAGAGTATATTTCACACGTAACATACCTCATACTTAACTTTTAAAGCAGATATCAAACAGATAAGGCTCCTATACGAATTTACCACCACTTTCTGGGAAGATAAGAGTTAAAGGTGGAATGAATTCGTCAAATTATGTCAATGTCGAAGACGAATCCGGTACTAAAAATCACTGATTCATGTATTTTCCAACAAATTCATAGCAGCAATTATCAGGACGACCCCACTGTAGAAGTAAGCAACTCCAACCTCTCATCTCAATAGACCAGTGGTAGCATATACTTTCTATATACCTCTTTCAATTATTCCACCAGCTTCAACCCAATAAAGAATATCCAGTCAAGACTCCCCTCCATGTTCCATTGGATGCTTTTTCTCCAACTCTACACGCACACACTGCTCTGGGTACTAATCAATTTCCAGATACCCCAAAACCCAACTCTCTCTCTCTCTCTCTCTCTCTCTCTCTCAGGTCACCACACATATATTTAACATCAACCACGCATGATTATGCCCACTTCTCTCTCTATAAATCCCACTCTCTCTCCTCCTTACTTGTACGCCTCCCCTTCCGCTTTCCCTTCCGCCTCATCAAAGTTTCTTGTGTTTGTAATTCAGCAACAAAACCCCTTAGTCTGATTTGCATAAAGACTCGATCTTTGCAGAGTAAAAGGTCCCAAAAGTTGTTGCAAAGTGAAAGAAAAACGCTTTGGACAGAGACCCTTTATTGCAGCTAGCAAGATGACCATTACAGAGTACAGGGATGAAGACGAAGAAAATCCTCCTTCTTTGCTTGAATCTGAGATTGTTTCAAAGCCTCGCCGTATTGCTCTCTTTGTTGAGCCCTCTCCGTTTGCGTAAGTCCTCTGATTCGGTTCTTGATGGGTATTGGGACAATTTTACTGGAAACATCGTGTACTGAATCTGTATCCATTGGGTAGTTGCTTCGTTTTGTTGTTTGTTAATTGGATAAGACTAGAGAAGTTTAGATCTTGATGAGTTGACTTTGAAGGTAGAATTGAACTATGAACCTTCTGTGACCATGGTAGTCTGATGTGAGGTAGAAGTTAAAGCAAGTTAAATTTAAGCTTTAATTTGGTGTATTTCAATGAAATTATACTGGTTTATTTATATATTAACTTCTATGTACAACAACCATGGTGAGTATCTATAGCATGACTTTGAATAACTGGATGTGCTGAGTAGCTTTTGATCTTTTTGTAGTGGCTTGATCATGTGCTCTGCCAGCTGTTTTTTGTTGTGTAGCTTATGCAAATTCGTAGCTTTCGCCAATAATGGCATCGCGTGGCCCATATATCAATATGTTTGCAGGCTTGTTGGACTATCCGTGACTGAACCACCTTTATAGTTAGCCTCCATTTGATGTATTTTATAATTAAACGAGAGGTTTTTATCTGTGATTATCTACATCTGACATTGGAATTTCGTAATTTTAGTCGTAATCTCATTGAGATATTGGATTTGGGTTTAATTGAGTGCATTGTTCAAACAAGTCATATCCAGCACGACACTACCATTCCAAGGACGGTGCATAGTCTGTGTAAATGATGTTGGGAAAATAGGCTTTCCCACAAGTGTAAATCAATGGAAGCAATATAAATAAAATAACAGAAAATAAATAAGCACACAAGATTTACGTGGTTCCCTCAAATAACTTGAGGTACATCCACGACGACCGGTAGGTCAGTTTCTTCCACTATCACCAAATCAGATTACAAAGTGGCCAAAAGGCATAAGCCTTACAAACACACCAAGGTGTAAATCACAAGAGGAAAATACCTCACAAAATAAGTGAACCAAATCTCCAAGAACAAACCGCAAGAAACCCAAATATCAAGTGAAGAAATATTACCCACTTGAAGAACAAATTTGCAGATTTTTCTGGCACCAAAAAAGGAGAAGAAGAAGGCTGAATTTTTGTTGAACCAAAGACTGCCGAAAAATATGTCTTCTTGCCAAACCAACAGAGAAGAGAAGAACTAAGAAAGGACAAAACTTATAGTCTTTGGTGGCTGCCAAATTCCTTTTTAACTAGAAGACTCCAAACCAAGTCTTGGATAAGAGTCCTACACGGGTAAGCCACCAAAAAATTAGCAAATTGATGAGTCCCACAAAGGAGGGAAACCCAACAAATGATTGAGTCTTACTCGACTCATGGTTGACTCGGAAACGTCGTGATGATATGTGGCCAAGTCTTCATCGTCTTCATCTCCGAATTGCAACGTACTGGCCAATACCATTCTACTGCGACGCAGCAAGACATGCCTATGGATGTCAATGTCTTTTGTGATATATTTTCCTTTTTATATTTCCTGTTGCTTCCTTCTATTCCATTTGTCAGGATATACCAATTACCAAACTAGTTAGAATTCCTTTCAGACTTCAGCTTGGATATGTGTTTTGTGACTGTGAAGTAGCTAAATCTAATTTTGCTCCATGAAGCACCCCAAAATTGCAAGTATTTGCATTATTCGACTCATGCTCCCTTGACATGCATTGTTGCATTGAATGTATGCACTGTTTTTTTTTTATGTCCATGTACCTTTTCTGTTGAAGTGTTGCGGTAACATGAAGTCGCAAATGATAGTACTGCCATCAACCTAGACTGTCTTATGTTAGTTCACCTCTTGGATGCCTATTTTATTTTTATCTTCTGGTTTAGTTCAATTTGAATTTTTCGTCGCTGTTCTTGGTATTAGATGGCATTGCACGAGAAAGAGTAGATGATTTTGTTAGTTAAGAGACTCAATATAAGCAGTAACAACTGGTAATGCTGTTGGTTGCCAATATTTATTTTAGTGTTTGAAATTTTTATCTTGCTTCACAGCACATGAACTCTGCACTTTTTCCCTTGTTCTTTCCCAATGTTATATAGTTAAAAAATATGGGGCAGTACCTGATTAATTCCTGGCCAATGCTACAGTTACAAAGGATTAAACTTATGCTTAATAAGTTCAAGCTTAAAATTACTTAATAGATATGATTACTTGTGTTGTGTGAGAAAAATTAGACCAATAGTTTTTGGCATGAGAATCTTGTCTTGTCAAGCCAATTGGAATCTTGAAGGTGGGTTGACTGTTGAGTTCATTGATCTTGGGGTGGAGTGGCATTTTCCAGATATCTTGGATCCTTGGATGAGATCTATCAAGACTAAGCAGCGTATATTGGTTCCATTTGGTGCTGTGTGTGTTTGCATCTTTATTTTTGTTTGACTAACTTTGGTGGTTACACTTTATATTGTTGCGCTTCCACATTAGAAAATTCCATTTATTTTCCTGTGTTTCCGTTTTTTTATGGCTGTGTATAGTTTACTTTGCTATTATTTTAAAATCAAGTTGCGGTTTCATTGAAATCATGGTTTTATACTTTCCTCCTTATTTAGCATAGTACATGTTGATTAATAACTATCGATTTTCTGTTGAACATGCAGTTATGTCTCTGGGTATAAAAATCGGTTCCAGAATTTTATTAAATATCTACGTGAAATGGGAGACGAGGTAAAGTCCTTATCTTTTAGCACATGTATATTTTGTTAATTAGAGGTGCCTGCTAGCAGCTAAATTTTTAGTCATGAGAGCCTGAAGTTAGTCTCATGGCCCATAACATGGTTGAGTTGGACTATGTTGAAATTAGCTAACGAGAATGATTCAGGATTTTTAGATCACCTGACTATTAGTCCTAGGCTCATGCACTCCGCAGTCCTTTGATTGCCTTAATTGTATTGTCTAACGTTCTTTTTTTGTACATAATTTCTACAAATGTCTGCACATGATTGACTACCAGTTTGGGTTTTTGAAAATGAATGGTGTAGGTGATGGTTGTGACCACACATGAAGGAGTGCCGCAGGAATTTTATGGAGCAAAATTGATTGGATCACGGAGGTTGTAACTTCTTGATCTCATATGTCTTAGTTTTTATCGAATGAATTGATGGCATCACATATGATGACTATACTTACTGAGTTTCCTATAGAGTTTTACTTATAATTTTTTTCTTCCTGGTTCATCCAAAGATTCCAAACCAATGGGATGGTTGGACTATATAATTCTCAAATAGTGTGCCCGGTACTGTTTTGGTCAGTGCCAAGGAGGTCTAAAAATGTTGCTTTCTCCTAATTTTTCTGAACTTTTTTTTGCAGCTTCCCCTGCCCCTTGTACGAAAAGGTGCCTCTTTCCCTAGCACTCAGCCCTAGAATAATCTCAGAGGTTGCACAATTTAAGCCTGACATAATTCATGCATCATCTCCTGGTATTATGGTAAGATTTTTGATTGCCCGTTCTCTTGTTCTTACTTGATCAAATATTTTGTGCATTGCTCTTTAAAGAATACCAAGAAAAAACCAATTGTTTTTGTTGAAGTGTTCACGGTTTCCCTTTGTTTCGTAGGTATTTGGTGCACTCGCCATTGCAAAACTATTGTCTGTGCCTATTGTGATGTCTTATCATACCCATGTTCCAGTGTAAGTTCCTTGATCTTCCTGATAAGGTTTTGCTACCGCCTCATTATGAAACCATATTTTTCTGAAGTATGTCCAATTAGGTCTTGGGCTGAGCTGAATTCTTGTCTTGCAGATACATACCAAGATATACCTTTAGTTGGCTGGTCCAACCAATGTGGCTAGTTATAAGTATGTGAGGTGTTCTTTCTTGCTCCAAATTAATTATGGATTTCAAGGTTCATGCTTGTGAGTTCTCTAAGGGTTTTTTTTCTCTTTATTATATATATCAGAATTTCTTCACAGAGCAGCTGATCTTACATTGGTGCCATCAGCTGCCCTTGGAAAGGAGCTTGAAGAGGCTAATGTGACAACAGGTGAAAATAAGCATCTTCCACTCAGTGAATCACTCTCTGCAGCTGAGCTTTACTGACATGATAACAACAACAAACTTTATACTTCTGCACAATATGCATTTTTCTTGGTGTTTTATTTTTGCAAGCATCTAATTCACTTGGCACTTTTTATCTACATATCCTTGATGTGAGAAATGTTTGTTATATAGCTCAATATTAATGTCTATACAGCTATATCAATGCTAAACTGCTGCTATTTCTGTTCCTATTTTCAGCTAACAAAATTCGTCTCTGGAATAAAGGCGTTGATTCCGAAAGTTTCCACCCACGTTATCGCTCCCATGAAATGCGATTAAGACTCAGGTAGGACCTGCCTCCCACCATTTCAATGTCATTGCCATGCAGTATGACTCATCTTTGAATGCTAATGAACCTTCTTCCAAAATCAGCAATGGTGAGCCTGAGAGGCCATTGATAGTCCATGTTGGGCGATTGGGAGCTGAGAAGAATTTGGAATTCTTTAGGAGGTATTGCTCTTCTATGCCAATGCAGAACATTTGCTTGCACATATTGGAAACGACTGCCTAGTTTGCTCCCCCATGATCTTCCTCTCTCTTTGGCGATAGTTGTGATTCAGTGACCGTTTTTTGCTTACCTTTAAGCCCTTTGCTGGCATGACTCACAGTTGATAAGAGGCTGAGCTGAGTAAGCTGTGTCCAGTTAACAATTTATGTAACTGCAGTACCCAAGTTGTTAAAGCCTTTGTCATTGTGACTTCAATCTTCTCACTTATCCCATTACAATTTTTCTCAACTTTGGAATTCTCTTGCTTGTTATATGAATGGGTATATAATGCAACTCTGGAATTCATCAGAAGATTGAATTTTGTGGGGTACCTGTTTACATTACATTAATAATCATTCATGAATGTTATTTTTGTGTTCTATGTAGCACAGGAATTGTTGCTTCAGTTTTTTGAATTGGACGTTTTTACAAAATTGTTCTTTTTTTTCAGGTCAGTTTATGTGTTTGTTAACTGTAGCAGTTTGACATTTGAAATGCATGTTTGAAACAGGATCATGGATAGGCTCCCAGAAGCACGAATAGCTTTCATTGGAGATGGGCCATACAGGTGAGTTGCAATTACACTTATTAACTGCTTACTTCCATAAATCCTTCTGGAGTTGTTTGGGGCAAACTATGGGTTGTACAATCGTTACAGGTGGGGATCAGGGTGATCGATCAATCATCTGTTACAACCTTTATTTCTAAAAAAACATTATACCTAGAGTGATAATCACCTGAACTCTTCTGACAGAATCACCATAAAATATGTTAGAAATATATAATTTTGTTCCGAGTATAATTCCTTTCTTGCAGGGAAGAGCTGGAAAATATGTTCTCCGGCATGCCTGCAGTATTCACAGGGATGTTACATGGTGAGGAGCTTTCTCAGGCATACGCCAGTGGAGATGTTTTTGTTATGCCTTCAGAGTCAGAGACACTTGGCCTTGTTGTTTTGGAGGCCATGTCATCGGGGCTTCCCGTGGTGGGTGTTCGTGCCGGAGGAATTCCAGACATCATTCCTGAAGATCAAGAGGGTAAAACTGGTTATCTTTTTAATCCCGGTGATGCTGATGACTGCTTAAGCAAATTGGTGCCTCTTTTGCGTGACCATGAACTAAGAGAAACTATCGGCAAGGCTGCACGCGAAGAAACGGAAAAGTATGATTGGAGGGCTGCCACTCGAAAGATCCGAAATGAACAGTATAACGCTGCCATTTGGTTCTGGAGGAAGAAGAGAGCAGAGTTCCTGAGACCATTTCAGTGGTTCTTTAGGCGTATTTTTCAGGCACCACCAGCAATTGACTACAGGTGATTCACATAAATCTTGGGATTTGGGCATCAGATATTGTTAAAGCATATTCGTGCTCTGAAGAAGGATCTTGAAGATACCTGTGTGATTGAATGCTCTCATTGATTGTACAATGTGACCACAAATTTCAGAACCCTTTTTGAACATGTCTGATCTTTTACTGCTTATAGAGAGCTTTGGAAAGCCTACTTATCGTGTGCTGTCATAGTCCTAATGTCTGATTTGGATGTAATTTATTTGTAACAAACATGACAAGGTCAGGGTCTATTGCATTGTTCTTTGTCTGTAAATCCTTGTCTACTTTACGGTGTAATCAACTTGGTTCAATCAAAGCTTGTCAGGAGAAACGGTTCCCAAATCTTTATCTATGCGTTTAGCTTTGTAAATCGCAGAATATTATTTTCTAATTTAATTAAGAAACTAGTGCATGTTCATCATTTTCGCAACAATCATGTGATAAGCGTACCTGTCCATCATTTTCATTCACTTGGCTAGTAAGAGACGTTTGTGGATCGCCCTTTTGTGAAGATGAACAAAGTGACTCAGTTGCACTGACCAACAATTGACAGCGTTTACAGCTAAGAAAACCTGTCTTCAAGTTTATCTTGTATTTCTAGCAGTGAATCTCTTCAATAATATAGTGAAACTTGGTGTAAATTTTGATGAGCCCAGATCCAATTGGTTCATACTCAATTAGTTGAGTAAGTCCAAATTAGTTAAAAGGCAAGTTAAGTTCAGCTCGTGAATTCGACTCAGCCCAAAGTTCAAGGAGTTCAAGAAAATTTAGAGTATGTGGGGAGTAATCAACGGGATAACCACTCTTGAAGATCAATGCTATATTTAATTATACATATCTTAGTTGTAGTTATCATCTCTTATAAGTTAGTAACCTACCCATCAAGTCACCACCTCAACTAAAGTACTGTGCCTAGAAATTATAAACTCTCTTTACATGAGAGGGGTATCTCTTTACATAGCTCTACATAGCTATCTCTCTCATAGCTTCCATACCTCTTCCCGAGCTCTCTCTTTCTCTCTCATCTTACTTTATTAATAAAGGTTCTCCAGTCATCATTGCCGCTTTCGGAGTGGAGTAAGTCCTTCTGACCGAATCACTATACATCTGCGTGTTGACCCTGTATTTGCCTTTTACTATTGATTGCTTTATTAATTGTTCATTAATTATTCTGCCTTACACACTCAATTATTGATTGTGCATAAGCTTGTTTCGTGTATCATCAGTTTAGTGTTGTCTATGAAAAACGAATGAGTTTTCTACTACGTTGCTATTCTCTTTCAAATCCATGATAATCACAACCAGGTCGATGAATCAACCATCAGAAGACAACAACCCAGCCCGCTAGAAGGAGGCTTCGCTTTCGTCTACACCAGCGGAACCGTCCACTACGACAACTCCCATTGTCGGGCAACAGCTTTTGAAGACCATGCAGTTGTTGGTAAGCCAAAACCAACAAATCATCCAGCAGATGCTCGTCTTGGGAGGCATCGCACCTCAGCTTGCGGGAACAGTAGACCCTCCAATTGGAGAGATGTCACGACCTCCCCACTCTAGGTGCCAAAGCGCTTCCCACCGTGGCACCCAGCCCCAGGGTGCCCCTATGTAGTGCCAGGGTGCCCCTCGCCAAGGAGTCCCCCCATTGTGCGCAGACGCCTCACATGTTCTCCCTCCTCATGTACCTACTCCACACGCAGCCGACCGTCTTAGGCAGGAGGATGAGGGGGGAGAACTAGTATGCAGATCATGAAAGCTACTACAATGATCCAACAGAAGATGTCCTAACCAATGGGATGAGAAGATCAAGGAGGTGCAAAACCAGCTTGGCGATGCCAGTAACACCATCAAAGCATAGGCACCAAAAACGGTGGATTATCGTACTGACACTCCGTTTGTTATGGATATTGTCAACTATCCTCTACCCTCGAAGTTCAAGGTGCCTACCATCGAGATCTTTGATGGCACCAAGGACCCCTAGATCATCTTGACATATATAAATCTCTCATGCAACTCCACAACGTGCCTGATATGTGTAGAGCCTTCCCTACCACCTTGAAGGGATCCGCTTGACAATGGTTCGCGAAGCTCAAACCATTTTCTATCCACTCCTTTGCGGAGCTGAGCAAATCATTTGTCTCCCACTTCATTGGGGACGCTGACACTAGAAGCGGGTTACCCACTTGCTCACCATCAAGCAGGACCGAGATGAAAGCCTTAGGAGTTACCTTACTTATTTTAATTAGGAGGCCTTCTAGATCGAGGAGTCAGACGATAAGATAACCATGACTGCCTTTATGCAGGCCTGCGCTCCTCTTGTTTTATGTTCTCTATCCTGAAGAAACCACCCTCTAGCATGCCCAAGTTGCTATCAATGGCACAATAGTACATGAATGTCAAGGATGTCACCAAAGTCTGACGAGTTAAATCCTCCCGAGGAAAGGAGAAAAGGAAGGACACCCACGAGGACAAGTGGGAGGTAGAGAACAAGAGAAAGAGGACAGAGAGAGTGTTTGTCAAGGATTGCCTCAATCCCATACCCCAAAGAGAACCGCAGGCCTTCACACCTCTCAATGCCTTGGTGGAGCATATCCTGTTCTAGATACAGGATGACCCTATACTCCGTTGGCTTGGGAAGATAAAGTTTGCCCCAAACCGCAGGAATCCAAATAAATATTGTCGCTTCCACCATGACCATGGCCACAACACTAACGACTGCTTTGAGTTAAAGAGGAAGATCGAGGAGCTTATTCAGCGTGGTCAATTACGACAGTATGTTACTGGCCGAGGACAGGCCCACCCCTTGTAGGAATCAGGAGGACCAAGAGTATCAGCAACCCCTCAGAGAAATCTAGATGATCTCTGGTGGGTTAGAAGGAGGAGGTGACTCTAACTCTGTCAAGAAAGCACACACCAAAAGAGTCAAATAGTCAAAGTCGCATGACTCTCGCTCGACGAAGACACCCTAACATGGGGAAGAAAAGGTCATCACCTTTTCAGAAAGTGACCTCGAGGGAATCCAAGTCCATCATGATGATCCTCTAGTCTTAACTATAATCGTAGCCATCTACTAGGTTAAGAGAATTCTGGTCGAAAACGACAGCTTAGTCGATATCATATTCACACCAGCCTTTGACAATCTTTATCTTGGTAGAGAGAGATTGCAACCCGTTAGGACTCCTCTTGTTGGCTTTTTAGGGGAGAAGGTTTATCCCTTGGGTTCCATGACCTTGCCAGTCACAGCAGGGACAACTCCAAGAAGCTCCACCATCATGGTGAACTTCCTTTTACTGGATTGTCCTTTGGCGTACAACATCATTCTTGGGTGCCCTACACTCAACACCTTCAGTACCATCCACCTACCACCTATTCCTCCGCTTCCTAACCTCTTGTGGAATCGAAGAAGTCAAAGGAGACCAAGTCTCCGTCAGGGAATGCTATGTGGCCTCTATGAGGGCTAGGAGAGCCTCCAAGTCAAAATATCAGACCCTCGAGATAACAATACCTTGGAGAAAGGAAAACCAGTAGAAGAACTTTGGCTGGTAGAGCTGGACAAAAGCCTTCTAGAGAGGAGAATCTATATTGGCTCCTCACTTTTCCAAGAGCAAGTATTCGACATGGTAAACTTCTTTAGACGGAACATGGATGTCTTTGCCTAGTCCCACAAAGACCTAGAGGGCATCAACCCCGAAGTGGCCTCCCACCAGCTCAATGTCAATCCCAGGTACAAAGCCTTCCGCCAGAAGCTGAGGAATATAAGTGTTGAGAAAGGCCAAGCCATGGAAAAAGAAGTGGAAAAGCTATTGAAAAATAGATCATTAACGGAGGTAGCCTACCCAGACTGGCTATGAAATGTAGTGATGATTACAAAGGTCAACGGGAAGTGGCACCATAAGAAAGATTCATGAAGGGATATGTGAAAACCACTCAGGAGGGAGCACATGAGCTCACAAGGCAATAAGGCAAGGTTATTACTGGCCTAGCATGATCAAAGATGCTCACGAGTTCATAAGAAAATGTGACAAGTGCTAGCGTTTCGCAATTGTGCATAGGCAACCACTAGAAAAGTTAACCACCATCTAGAGATCGTAGCCCTTCTCCATGTGGGGAATCAACATCCTAAGTCCTCTATCCATAATTTGTGATGGTAGCCATTGACTACTTCACTAAATGGGCAGAAGCCGAGACCTTAGCTAGGATAACATACCAGAAGGTGAAGACTTCATCTAGAGGAGCATATTATGTCGCTTCATAATACCTCATGCAATTGTAAGCGATAGCGCCAAATAATTTGACAATAAACAACTTAACAGCTTTTGCGCTGACCTACAGATCAAGTAACCCCACTCCAGCCCAGCCCATCCATAGGCGAACGGACAAGTGAAGGTCATCGTCAGAACCATCCCCCGCACCCTGAAAACCAGATTGGAGAGTGCAAAGGGGCGATGGGTGGATAAACTCCCACGAGTACTATGGGCTTACCAGACAACACCAAGAAGCCCCACGGGTGAGACCCCTTTCTCATTAGCCTATGGGACAGAGGTGATCATGCCGATCGAGATTAAGGTACACTCTCCTAGGGTCCAACACCATGACCCTACCACTAATAAAGAAGGCCTTCGCATCAACCTCGACTTGGTAGAGGATGAGAAGGAGATAGTCATCCTCAGGCATGCAGAGTATAAGCGTCGCATGACCAAGTAATACAATTTGAGGGTGAAGTCTTGCTCCTTCTTGTCTGGGGACCTAGTCCTCCAAAAAGTTATCCTATCTACCAAGGACTCTCAGGAAGGGAAGCTAGACCCAAATTGGGAAGGACTTTACACGGTCATGGAAGTTGTAATACCGGGTACCTATAGCATTCAGAACTCTGAGGGAAAAGTCCAGACCCATCAATGAAATGCAGAGCACCTGAAGAAATATAACCAATAGTTGGGGGCAAGACGGTGGATGCACAAGTCAATAGTCACCATTTAAACTATCTCTTGTTGTTTTAGTCAATTTTCGTTATTATTTACTTCAGATTATGAAATAAAATTTTGCAAGACTTTGTCTTTTTCAAAAACTGTCTTTCATTCCATAGAAGTTCATAAAATATTTACCAAAGATAGAACATTACCTAGCCACAAAAAGAGAAACACGTGGATAAAAGTATGGTACTCCTAACAATCACTCACTACTCCCCGATCTACTCCCATCAAAGCTCTCCTCCTTATTATCAGTCCTTGGTGCCTCATAAGGGACAAAGCCAGAAAAATCATAAGCAGGAAAAGATACTGAGACCTTTCCTTTAAGTTCCTCATAACCATCGATAAAGGAGCCTACCACGGACCTCTTAGCAACATCCCTCTTCTTCTTGATCTCAACGGAGTAAGTCTTTGCCCTGGTAGCTCTCTCAAGAGCTGTTCGAAGGTCAGCATCTGCCATGACAGCCCTCTCCCGAGCTATCCATAGCTTGGCCTCTGCTCCAGCGACCCTCTCACAAGACACTCGTAACTCTATCTCTATTCTCATGCGGGCAGCCTCTTTGTCAGCCTCCAGTTGGGCGACCCTTTCACATGATGCCAGAAGCTCGGTCTCAAAAAGGTGCAACTCTCTCGTGTGCTAGCCTCAACTGCTCCTCGACAGCCTCTCGCGCTTGCCTCTCGAGCCACAACTGCTCCTCAGCAGCCCTTCATGTCTGCCTCTCCATTGTCAGATCACGGAATGCCACTCCAAGCTTCATCGTGCTTGAAAACAAGTAGGAAAAAGCGACAATCACCTACAAGTATGCAAAAATTAGGACAAGAGGGAAAAGGAGCGAGTACAAAATCAAAGATGAGTAAAAGGCATACCATAGCAAAGCCCTCCATCGCAGTGTCAATGATGCCTTCTGGACCTCGAGAACCGACCTCTTGGATCTCCCCAGCGGTCACAAACCCCTAAAGTTGCTCCTTAGCCGGATTCATATCCTGCAATATGGATACTGAACCACTACTAGAAGTAAGGAGGCTAAGTGGAGCTCCAATCCTTGTAGAAGACCGCAATAGGGCCTTAATCCCTACGGTCATACTAGGACTAGCTCTGGAATGTGAAGGAATAACAACTGGGGAAGGAGCGGGGGCATCACCGGATCCCGTCTCCTGGGGACTAACTTGGCCACCAGACCTTGATTGAAAAACGTTGGGGGCATCAGACTTCACCCTCTTAGAGGAAGAAAGGGAAGACGCCACCCTGGAAGCATAAAAAGCCTCTACCATTGCTCTATCAATAAAGGGACCTGCAGAGTTGGTGTGAGACAAAAAGTTCACAAAAGTCATTACCATTAAGAGTCTACTAGAATGATTAAATACCATTCCTCCTCTGCGTAGGGGAGACTTTGGGATGACCCGATGTAGACATAATCTCTGAAAACTCCTTGAAAGGATGATCCCGCATAACCTGGAGTCTACTCTCTTGCTCCACAGATAACCTAGGTAAAGCTGCAAAGGAACCAATCACATAGTAAAAGCGGATACGTGAAAATAAGACGTAAAGGCGAAAGGTAAAATTCTTACCTAACTTAGTCGGAGCAGTGTCCCACCTTGAAGGCACTAGGTCACAATCTCCCTCAGTGGCTCACTCACCTACAACAAAGAAGAACCTAGACTTTCATCTATTGCAATTCAAAAGAAGTTCTGTGATGACCTTGTCCGACCTTGGGGCAAAACGATACCACCCTTAATGAGGATAAGGATTATCTAGAAGCACATACGTGGTCAAAAACTCCTTGAAAGGGGGAGAAACATCAACACCGTGAACTAGTCACCATAATGAGAAGAATGCAAGGATCACCCTCCACCCGTTGGGAGTCAACCTCCCTGGAGCCTGTGATAGGTGTCCCAGGATCTGTCATATGGGCCCAAGTATCGAGAACCTCAACCTGCCTCTAGAACGTCCTCGTACAGAACAATCTCTTGTAAGAAGTCATAACATACCAGCTCATTCTCTTCGGCCCGACGACACATAACGGTGGGAGGAATACGGAACAAAGATACGATGCGGAGAATGTCTTTATCATAATCTATGGAACTAAATATGGAAGTTACCTTCGATTTGTCATCTCCAGCAATTCCCTTGCCTCGCCGGTTGCTTTGTGTGATTTCCTTCATCATGTCCTTCTCAAAGCGGGTGCATGTCAAAGTCAGAGCCAGTGGACAAACTAATGTCAAGAAAGTCTCAATATCAAGCAGATGCCAAAACGAGAAGGTCAAGCGTCAGTCTCACCTTCGCAAGATCTCACACCCAAATAGTCGGCGCCCAGTGCGCCTCTAGCACTGCTTAGCGTGCCCAGTGCGTGCCTGGCACCATTTGGCATGCCCAACACGTGCTTGGCACCATCCTATGGTCCCAACACGGCATAGGCACTACCCCCAACACTAGTGCAGACCCCCTTCCTTGTGGTGTCCCCTACTCAGATCTCACCAGCATCTCTAACTCCCAAGCCCTTTGTCACGCCAGCAAGCCCAGTCATTGAGGTGTCGCTAGATCCAGCGCCCATCGCCTCTAGGCCAAGCTCAACGCCAAATTCGCCCTATGGAATGACATCGTCAAGCATGTCGCTGGCGCCACCCAGCACATTGCTGGCATTGCCTCCATCCCTCTCCGCTTCAGCATCCGTACGCAAAGCATTACCCAAGATCGAGGTAGCTAGTCTGGAGCCTCCTGCTGACATTTTGTCTTCGCTTGAACCAACGTGAAGGGCCCTAAACCCCATGGCATTGCCACTTTCCTCCAACCCTTGGGCGCCTCCATTTTGCTCCAACCCAATAGCGTTGTCATTCAGCTTACGCCCATGAACACCGATCCCTATAATGCTGCCCAAGACGTCGTCGTCCTTCCCCGAAGCTCCGCCCTTCGTGAGACCAATTTTGCTCAACCTCTTAGCGTCGGCTAAGCCTCTAACACTGCCAATGCGATGTCGTTGCCTTCACCTCTGATGCCTAACCTCGATTGGGGGTGACCAAAATGTCATTTGACTTTTGCCCCCCAAAAAAACTGCAAGCCCTTATGAATTTTCCTCTAGTTTCCATGAGAATCTCCTCCTACTGTGTTTATCAGAATTTAAAAAATGAGAACCTAGCCCTAAATGAGGGGAATAGGGTTTTGTCCTTGCGGGGTAAAAGTGCTCCCAAGTGGCGATATCACTGTGAGTGGGCGCCCGATAATAAACAAGGAA